>JAQQSW010001229.1:10091-20574 GCA_028646575.1 Pseudocheirus occidentalis
GTTGTCAATAAACTGATTCCAGACAGCATTGGAAAAGGCATAGAAAAGGCTTGCCAGTCCATTTACCCTCTCCATGATGTATTTGTCCGAAAAGTCAAGATGCTCAAGAAACCCAAATTTGAATTGGGAAAGCTAATGGAGCTGCATGGTGAAGGTGGTGGCTCTGGAAAACCTTCAGGAGATGAAACAGGCACAAAAGTAGAAAGGGCTCATGGCTATGAACCACCAGTTCAAGAATCTGTCTAAAATAAGAACTTTCAAAGGTTGAAAAATAAAGATTGATTATTGTGAAAAAAAAAAAGAAGAGATGGCTTGGGATTTTTTTGGAAGTTAAGGTAATACAAAAACAAAAGGTGCATTAAAAAAAAAAGTTCATCACTCATAAACAGCAGCTGTGGCCCAGAAATGCCCTGGGCAAGTGTAATAGTAATCAGTCTATCAGATACTTAGCACTTAGTAACTTTGAGCTAAGTAGCACCTAGTAACTTAGGGCTAAGTATGGAAGGTGTGAACCCTGTCTGTTGTTGAGAAGGCATGAACTCCCCTGTTGACTTGGAAGAAGGCTATTGGCTGAGACAGGAGGCCAGTGGTGTATATAAAGAATAATTTTAGAGACAGAGAGACAGAATTGGAATTGGCTCCTCAGTGAAGGAAGATTCATGAAAACTGAAGCCAGCTGAGAGACAGAGACAGACAGAGAAAGAGACAGAGACAGAGACAGAGACAAAGAGACAGAGACAGAGAGACAGAGAGAGAGAGAGACAGAAAGTTTCTCTCCCAGTATCTGGAATTGGAGTTTTCCTGAGACTAGAATCAGGTGAAGGCCATCCAGAAGGTCAATATTCCTTCTGGGTCCTAGAGCCAGCTAAACTGCTGGAAGACTGAAGAAACATGACAAGGATAAGACTTTGTTTATTCATGGCCTGGCTGATCCTTGAGTTCCAGGCAAGAGAAGTGGTGAAGGTTTTGAGATGTGTTGAACCCTGTGAACTTCAGTGTGTGCTGGGGATTGCCCTGAGGACTGCACAAGGACCTGGGAGCTGTCTACCTCTGAGGAGTGTACCAGAACCTGGCAGCTGTCTGCTTCTGAATCCAGGTGGTTGTTTGGCAGATTCAGGAGGGAGCTGGGACCAGGGAAGAGGATCCAGGGAATCAGAAAGACCACCCAGAATCAATATGAAGAAAGGCCTCCCCTTGGACAAAACTGAGGTTTGCTGGAAACCAAGGGGTGGAAAGTTTGTATGGTTTTCTAAGGATTTTATTAGTGACTAATGATATTTAGTAACTGGGAATCTAGCTTAGTGACTGACTGCTAGATGAGTGACTGATTAAGTTAATGGTTGCCCCATGAGTGGAAGATTGGTATGTTGCGAATTGATTGATTGAATCTTTAAGTGAGAAGGGTTTCCCTTTAAGGAAACCAGGTGATTATTCTTTTGTTAATTGATTGATTGAATCTTTATGTGAAAAGGGTTCCCCCCCCCCTTAGGGAAACCAGGTGATTCTTCTTTTGTTCCTTATTCTAAATATTGTGGCCACTGTAGTGAAAACTGCCTGGCCATTCTAATGTTAAGCTGGTAAGAACACTATATTGTGACTTTCTGTAATAAGATGTAATATTGAGAATATTATATTGTGAATATTGTACTGAATCTTGATTTGTAATGGGATAAACAGAGTGTTCACTGTTACTGTGTAATTTGAATATTAAAAGCTGTTCACAGTAGCATTCTTTTGGGAATCTGCTGGTGCTTGGCTTTACAGCAAGTGGGTAAAGTGAGATGTAGAGACTGCCTCTGCAACAAGGTTTAAACCTTTGATGAATCTGTAAAGTCTTTGAGAGTAAAAGGCTATGCTCATGTTTATTGTTTGCCTCAGTCTACTGCCATTGATCTATTGCAGAGAACTTGCTTTTCATCAGTCTTTCCTCCTGACTCTTATTGTAATTATCTGATTTCTACCCTTTTTCCATCTTATCAAGTGTGTTGCATTATTGGCCTTTGCCAACTAATTGAATATTGAGCTTTGTGAAGATATAGGTTTTGTCTGACATCCAGGAGTCCATGAATAAAACTGAATAGCTCAATGCATCCACCTTAGCCCACAATCATATTTCCAGGGCTGGACTAAGAAGATACTTGCTTCTATGGATGTGGAATATGGGATCCATTCACGCAATGACCCAAGTGAATTTTGCAGCATGCTGTGTATCTACAGTGGTGATGTTAGAAGGAAGAGGAATTTTATTTTTTTTAATAATTGCTTCAGAAAATGGAATTCATTCATCAATTTTAGGATTTCTTAGTGCTCTTTGAAGAGTTACCAGTCAAGGTTTTCTAAAGGAAATTTCAGTAACAAAAAGAATTAAATATACTCCCCTTTTAAATTCATATTCACCCACAGAAAGATCAAAATATTTTAATTGACATGGACATTTTATTTGGATTCTCCTTTTAATGTGGAAAGTGTTGGGGTTTTGTGAACTTATACTATCAGGAAAAATCTGAGACATAGAGAAACTAGGCAAGAGTCCAACTCTGACAGAAACAAAGTATTAGGTCAGTTTAGTTTATAAGTCAACAAGTTTGCCCTTGTATTGTCTTCCTGTGTGCCCATCTTCCTTTTTAGTATACTATAGTTTACTTTATGTTGATGTCAGTCTTAATAAATAGGATCATAAAATCTTAGCACTAGAAGAGACCCCAGAGTGCATACTGATAAATGCCCATTTATCTCTAATCAACAAGTTTTAAGTATACTTAGATAATCTAACCGTCCTTTTATTGACAAATGTTATATGGTGGCTTAGTGCATCAAAATTCTACTTTAAATGGGGAAACATTAATACTAAAGACTGAATTTGTGATTTCATTGGCATAGGGAACCCCTGGTGAGGAAACTCTTATCAATATAGATTTGCACATGCTCTGCAAATTACAGTCTTAAAAAGCTATCTGGGTATTGAGGGATTAAGTGACTTGCCCAGGGTCACTTAGCCAGTAGATGTCAGAATCCAGATTTTCTTGGCACTGAGGCAAGCTCTCTAGGCACTGTGACATGCTGTCTCTCTCAAGCATTATCAGTGACATATATATGAGAGAAAGGAATATCTAAGTAAATTCAAAAAGTTTGCCTCCCCCAGCCACATTTCCTATTTGAAAAAAAAAAACAACAACAGATTTTTATAGAGAAACCTTTGGAACAAGACACAAAATGTAAGACTCCCCAGAAGGTATGTGGATACAGCTTGCTTACACAAGCACTTCAAATGCTGGAAGGAAACACATCAGGATTAAGGAAAGCCAGGGTGAGAAGCCCAATTCGGATTTTAAGGTTTTTATGGATATGTTAGCTGCCAAAAGAATCCTTTGTAGCAAATTCTTGTTGAAAAGAATAAAAATCAGCATGCCGGCTTCCTGAAGAATGCCTTTGTACATGCAAAAACCTTCTACAATTTGAATTTATGAACCTAGTGTTTCAGCCATGAGCCAAGCTTGTTGCCAACTTTGTCAGGGAGCACCCTGACAAAGTCGAAGCAAAGCAACGCTCAGCATTCTCTCTGATGTGAAGGCCTTAGGGAGAGAAAACCTCTGGTCCTTTGCAGAGCAATGATGCCAAGTGCCTGCAGGCACAGCAGGAACTGCTGCCAGCTCATCCAGTAAGAAGGCTGCAATGTGTGGGATTATTCAGAGTCCTAGAGCTTTGTACTCTAGCACTGCAAATTAAGGTCTCATCTATGCAATGGGAGCAGTGGGAATAAGAATGGATTTATGGCTATTTTCACATCATCTCTATGAGGTTCCCTGACCAAACCATCTGTGATAGACTTAGAGTTTATTGAATCACTTGAAAACAATGAAATACATGCATAGCAGAGTCTAATTTTAAAAATGTTTAAACACAACTGCTCCTTACTAAATCCTACTCTGATGCCTCATTGTGGTGTGGAGGTGGCCCATGGGTTCTCACAGGGTTTGCCAATGGAGCACAAATTCTGGCAAGTTCTGCCATGCCGTAAGGTCTCCAATGGGCCTAAAAACAGCTTTTGTGTGTTTTCATAGTACCAGCCTGTCAGAGTGTGGAGAGGCTCGGCACCAGAAATCTGGTCACTTGGTGAGGAATTCTTTATCCAAGGCAACTCATGGAACAAGGATACAAAATATCTCTCAGTCTGGGATGGCCCTTCTGTGCTTCTGTACAGATTGTGGCAGTGGCAGAAAAGTAGGCAAAAGTGCTAATTATCACATAGGCTTATATATACTTAACATTTACTTTTATACTTTAGACAGTCTTTAACTTTAACTTGTTTTTTGGCCCAGTAACAATCATTGCCTAATTGTCAAGAAGTGGACATACTCCTGGAAAGACTGAAATATATTAAGTATCAATTTCCTTCCCCCCCCCCAAGAAAAGCCAAAATAAAAGTAGGTAGAAGTTTATTCTAAAGATGAACAATTTTGAAAGACTTAGGGACTATAATCAATATAATGACCAACTATGATTCCAAAGGACCAGGGGAAAAAATCATGGATCCAAGCTGCAGAATGAGAAACACATCTTTTGACATGACCACAGTTGGGATTTGTTTCACTTGACTCTACATACTTATTACAAGAGTCTTATTTTTCTATCTTTTTTGTTTCTGGGGAGGGGTTAGTTAGGTGGGAGAAAAAAATTCTTAATAATTGAAAAATAATTTTAAAAAGAAACAGGGAAATTTCAGTAACTGAAAGAATGACTCATAAATTATCTTTGACCACTAGTAAAGAAGTTGGCAGGATTGACTTTTTGTTTGTGTGCATGCCACAAAGCAACACAAACTATCATTTAATGAGACACTTGGTCATCTCAAATGACAATAATCATGGTGTATATTCACAAAGACCATCAGGAAAATAATTGCAGATAATATACCAACATTTATTACAATGGATTAAAAGTTTGAAAAATTCTAAAATGATCATAATAAGATCTTGTAAATTAAACCTACATATGCTTTTATACTTGGTGACTTAAGTGTAAAGGTGAAAATAGGTTTGGTTGGCAGAAATATATTAGAAAATATGACTCAGGTATAAGGAATGAGAGGGTTTAAAGTGATATTCCAAAGCCTCATCCCAATATACTTGGAATATTTTATTTTTAGGTAAGAGAAAATAGAGAATACTGGGCATGGTAATCTCCAAGAAATATTATAAAAATGAAATTAATAATGTTATGTTTTAACAGAAAACAAATATCTATTGAAAATTTAAATGTTTCAGGGGAAATAATAGAAAATAAGTTTGGTAAGATGGGTTGGAGATGAAAAGCAGTGCTTTAAATTACACATAGGAGAGTTGTTTTTTTTTATCACAGAGTAAATAGGGAGCCAGAAAAGTTTCTTGTCCATATTTGTATTATGATAAATTTATAAAAATGAGGATGCTACCCATAATAAAATGGAAAAGTGAAGCAGACTAGAAGAACATGAAGACTAGAAGCAAATGGACACAGTAGGACAATGTTCTCTATGCCAAAACATACAAACAAACTACTGGAAATGGTTCTCTATTGGACAAAAATTGCTAGGAAAACCAGAAAGCCATTTGACAGAAAATAAGTTTAGACTAGCATCTTACATCAGACACTATGATAAGATTCCTCCCCACCTCCCTCCTTAAAAAATGTGACATTGCTTCAGACTGTCATACACAACTACAACTTAGCAGGATGGTGAAAGATCTTTGTCACACAGTATAAAGGTTATCTTAAATTTCGTCTTCAACCATGCTGCTTAACTCAAGAAATATTCTTTTTTAGCAAAAGTGTTAGTGAATAGAGAGACCCACTTGGAAATTCTTTCTCAACACTTAGATTATAAATTTCATAAGAGCATAGTATATGATGTTAACTAAAAGTTCCCTTCTTCAAATAGGAGCTATATCAATTTTTAAGTTTCTATTTATCTGAAAATGGTCTCTGGACAGCACACTTCACCTTGGTCTAATTGCACTTTGAAAGACACATTCTCCTTAATCCCCATATTCCTAAATGTACATCTAGCTTTCTTCTACTGTTGTGGCTTTGCCTTCAGGATTTGTATATTCCCTGACTCCTGATTAATTGTTTGGTTTTTAACTAACTTCTTTGTCTTTGTTGTTATTCATTTGTTTCAGTTGTATCTGACTCTTTGTGATCCCATTTGGGATTTTCTTAGCAAAAGTAAAGGAGTGATTTGGCCTTTCCTTCTTCATCTCATTTATTTTTCCCAGACAGATGAGGAACTGAAGCAAATAGGGTTAAATGACTTGCCTAGGGTCACATAACTAGAAAGTGTCTGAGGCCCGTTTTGAACTCAGGAACTTGAATCTTCCTGATTCTAAGCCAGGCATTCCTATCTAATGCATTACCTAGCGGCCCCCACAACAATCAAAGCTATGCTAAGTATTTAATATGTGCTTACTATATTTAGTATATACTTGCTATGTACCAGACAGTTTGCTAAGTTCTGGGAAGACAAATACAAGAAAGACAAAAGCAAGAAAAATAGTCCCTCCTAAATTAGTTTACATTCTAATAGGAGAAGACAACACATTACAAGAAACTGAAAAGTTGGATGGGGTTTGAAAGTAGGGTATGGGTTAGAACATCAAGGAAGTAAGAAGTGCAGCATAGAGAGGGATGGAGACATGGCCAGTCCTAGTATCCTCTCAAAAATAAAAATTTTTGTGTGCCCAGAGGTCTTTAAAACTGGGCATAACCTTTGACCCAACACTATCACTGCTAGGTCTGTATCCCAAAGATATCAGAGAAAAGGGGAAAGAAACTATTTGTATGAAAATATTTATAGAAGCCCTTTTTGTCAAGCAAAGAATTGGAATTTGAGGGTGTGTGGGACAGAGACCACTACCCAAAAATCAATACAAAGACTTAGATATCTGAAAGCATAAATGAGTTTATTGCTTTCTCATGAGAAAGGATCCCCTCCATGTCACTCTAATGGCACTGGCCAGGGAGGTACAAATTGATTCCATAAAGCAAGGTCCTTTTATACCCTACCACGAGCCCCTCCCCCACATCCCACTTCCCCTTATCTCATTGTCTGGGCTTCTGGAAGCACAATCATTCCCATCAATCTTCCCCAGAAACAAAGGACAAGAAAAGGTGGGAGTTGGCAAGTGGGAAGTTTTGCAAGAGTTTTGCATGAGTGCACAGTTTAGATTGTGTTGCAAAGCATGGTTTTAACTACAGATGTTATTTTGTAAGGGAGTAAATTGTGTTTCAATAATACAAAAACTATTAATCCATTTGAGGAGGCTTCATTTCTGAGAAACCATACCTCACAATGAGATGCCTATCAACTGAAGAATGGCTGAACAAGTTGTCATATATGATTGTGATAGAAGTGATGAATAGGATGGTTTCAGAAAAACCTGGGAAGACATATAAACTGAAATAAAATAAGCAGAACCAGGAGAACATTGTGCATATTGACAGCAACACTGAAAGAATGATCAGCTGTGAAAAACTTAGCTACTCTGATCAAGACAATGACCCAAGACAATTACAAAGGACCCATGATGAAAAATATGATTCACTTCCAGGAAGAGAACTGATAAACTTTGAGTACAGATTGAAGCATAATAATTTTACTGTCTTTTCTCTCCTCATTTTAGTTTGTGTGCGTGTGTTATCTTTTGCAACATGGCTAATGTGGAAATATGTTTTGCATACTTTGCATCTAAAATTGATATAGTGTCGCTTGCTTCCTAAAGGAGTGGAGGAGGCAGGAAGAGAATTTGGAACTCAAAATTTAAGAAATGAGTGCAAAAAAGACCTTTTACATTTAATGGAAAATATTTAATAAAGTAAAAACATATTATAAAAATAAAACGGAGGCTCTAGAAGAAAGCATTGAATCAGAGAGAGATACCACAGGAATTGAGAGTACCTCCAATGAGTGAAATCTAGAGATGGATTGAGCTTCCTGGGTAAAGACATTTCTATGACACGATTGAGAAAGTTCAGACAGTCAGGAGTACAACAAAAGAGGGAATCAATCAAAAAGCATTTATTAAACACTTATTATATAGCAGACCGTGTACTAGATGCTACAAACAATGAGATAAAAATATAGTTTCTGATTTCAGGGAACTTCCATTATATCAGGGAAGACAATACATATAAATGCCTATATACTCAAACATATGTTTAGTGCAAACATAGAAAATGATACAAATGAAATATAAGGGGGTGTGGAAAAGAAAACAATAGCAATTGGCATTCCACAAAAGACATCATTTAGAAGGAGGTACTTAAGCTCAAAGAAGTAAAGTTTTGCATCCCATGATTAGTGGAGTGTGATAATTCCCTGTCCTGGTTTTGCTGATACCCTAGAATAATAAAAACAACAAGGCCTTGTCTTGATTAGTGTGAATGATGAATACCCTGTAGTGGTTGCATGCATTTGAATTCACACTATTTCAATTTATAATTATGGAAACTATGATAATTGGTTCCAGCCCAATATGTAATGCAAATTTGAATAATGCAACCACTTCAGGGGGATTCATTATTTGCTCTAATCTTACGTAACTGCATCTCTTTTACCAAAGTTTGATTCTGATTCTTCATTGTGGCTTCGAGTTGATTTTGTGTCCTTGAAGGCTATGCTAAAAGGGGGCAAGCTCTGGTAGGTTTTACTAAGCTAGAAAGTTTCAGTTGTATCCAATAGATATCTAGACTTCGCACAGCACCAGGGAGAAAACATTATTGTCACACTTTTGTCTATTCTTTCCTAATGATTCCCTCTAGGTTGAATAGTAAGGGTATTGCTTTTTTCAGGAGCTAAACAATTGTTTAGAGAGATTATCCCTTTAGAATTTGATACTCCTCTTATTCATTTCTATTTCTTATTTCCTCTAATTCCAAATAGTGCATATTTTATTGAAAGTTTCTTCATAAATAACTATCTTTTCTCCACAAGTCCATGCCTTTGCTGAGCACTTATACAGGCTTTTACAATGCTCTCACCTTTTAGACATGAGTTCTTTTACTGTGGGAAAAGGGCATCAGAAGTGCTCCGAGTTGCCATAAGGTTTCTATCATGGGATTTCATATCCAATGTGCCCTAGTCTTCACCTGATATCTCTTTCTATCTCACTCTCATGTTTAATGGCCACAACTCACTCACCAGTGTCACTCTCAGATTGTTCTTTTGGATACATTCTACATCCTTTTTACCAGAGAGGCCCCCCAGTAATGTGATCAAGACCATTCATTCTTCTGCCATGATGGTCTACCACAAATACTTGTAAATAGTCCATCAATATCATGGGTGGTAGAGGAAAAGCAATGGAGAAAGAACCCTACTATTGCCCTTTTGTGACCAATCTCTATTCTAGAAATATTAGGTAGATGATTTTTACTGTTCTTTCCTTTTCTTCTCCCTCCACTTTTTTTTTCAAATAGGATCAAATTCAAGAGTGCAACAAGGGGACGTTCACTTTGCAAACATAAAAATGAAGAGGTTCACCATCTAGTGATGAGGTTTAGGTTTAGGGGTGCTTGAGACCCCAAAATACCAACATGCCAGGTCCTGCTGAATGAATTTGACTAAAGTCTTCATTCAGCCAAAGAAAAGGCAACACTTATTAAAAGTTCAACATATTGGGTAGACTCTTAAGGAGCTTCGGTATATCTGTAAGGCTTGTGTTGGACAAATGGGCTTGTATTGGACACAGAGTAAGTCCATGCTAGAAAATTCTATGGTCATAGTCAGAACCATATGTGTAATAGTAATCAGTTTACCAGACACTTAGCACTTAGTAACTTAGGGCTAAGTATTGAAGGTATGAGCCCTGTCCACTGTTGAGAAGGTATGAACTCCCCTGTTGACTTGGAAGAAGGCTATTGGCTGAGACAGGAGGCCAGTGCTGTATATAAAGAAGAATTCTAGAGACAGAGAGAGAGAACTGGAATTTGCTCCTCGTGAAAGAAGATTCATGGAGATTGAAGCCAGATGAGAGAGAGAGAGGAAAAGAGAGAGAAAGAAGATTCATGGAGATTGAAGCCAGATGAGAGAGAGAGAGGAAAAGAGAGAGAATGAGAGTTTCTTTCCCAGTGTTTGGAAGCTGACTGAAAACTGAATTGGAGTTTTCCTGAGACCAGAATCTTGTGAAGGCCAAACAGAAGGCCAATATTACTTCTGAGTCCTAGAGACAGCTAAACTGCTAGAAGACTGAAGAAACATGACCGGCATAAGACTTTGTTTATTCATGGCCTGGCTGATCCTTGAGTTCCAGGCAAGAGAAGTGGTGAAGGGTTTGAGATGTGTTGAACCCTGTGAACTTCAGTGTGTGCTGGGGATTGCCCTGAGGACTGGACAAGGACCTGGGAGCTGTCTACCTCTGAGGAGTGTACCAGAACCTGGCAGCTGTCTGCTTCTGAATCCAGGTGGTTGTTTGGCAGATTCAGGAGGGAGATGGAACCATGGAAAGGG
>JAQQSW010001230.1:0-20559 GCA_028646575.1 Pseudocheirus occidentalis
GTTGTCCTCTTAAAGGTTCTCCAGGGCATGAGAGAACCTACCGCACTTGGGAGGATCCAGTAGGATTGGGAGACTGGAGAAAAGAGGAAAATGGGCATTCATTCTGGTCTTCCCATTGGTGTAGCAATTTATGAGGGAGATTATTTTCTATGGGTTAGGAAGTATTAAGAAATACTTTATGGCAAAAGTTCTCTCCATTATGTTTTGTTGGTATTGCTCAGTTAAATGCCCCATCATTTGACTTCTGGCAAATTTCCTGGCCCGTTCATGGAGGTTGCACTGGATGGGGGCTCCTGCCAAGAATATATGTACAACACACAATGAACATGAGCAGAACTTGGGAACTCCCAGTTGGAGTGGGAAAGCCCTGAAACAGTTCTAGAAAACGTTCTTGGAATGAATTGGCTTAATAGGGCCTTACTTTTTGGAGAACTGGGGCCCAATGGATAAAGTAAAAGCTGCTGATTCTGATTACCACTATTCCCTGGAGAAGTTTAAAGCAATGATACCACAAGTCCCAAAACAACATCAGCCAACAAATGATGTCCATGACAAGAAAAGGGCCAACTTTGGTTTCATAATCAAATGTCAACTTTGTATTTCAAACTAGGGATCTCAACTTTTTTGTGGTATAAAACCCTCATAAAACCTCTGGACCCCTTCTCAGGATATTTTTAGTGCATGAAATAAAACATGTAAGATTACAAAGGAAGCAAATTGTATTGAATAATTGTTACCAAAATATTAGGTTTTGAAAATTCCTGATTTAGAATATAGACTTCTTTGTAAAGTGATAGAAAAAAAGAGGGTGGAAAATTATAAGAGATGTCACCTCAAATTATGAAAATTATGATGTCACAAAAAGGCCAAGAATGTTGGAAGAGAAAATCAGTTTGCAGGAAAAAAGCTTGGCCCGAGACCCGACTAAACCAGATCCTCCCAAGAGCCTACTTTTTCATCTCTATAAAATCTTTATGAGACTAGTCTATGAATGTGTTGAGAATATCCTTCTTGAAAACGTGAGAAATAGGCAACATCTTTCTACAGTGGATTCCATCTTTATGGTCATACAACTGCCAGAGAGGTGAAGAAAAAATGGAGAAAGCATCAGTTATATATGCTATCAGATCTGCTCATACGTTTGACTTAACTGATTTTCTTTCTTACAAGAATTTACATTGGCAGATGGGGGAAGAGATTCGGTCATCTAGACTAGTGCCATGCCTAGAATGAGAAAAACTTGAGTTCAAATCCTGCCTTAGACACTTACTAGCAGGGTAAATCACATAACCTCTGTGCCTTAGTTTCTTCATCTATAGAATGAGGATAATAATAGTGTCCACCTTCCAGGGTTGTTGTGAGGATTAAATGAAATAACTAGAATAAAGTAGTAGGGGTAATGTAAATATTAGCTATTATTATTATTATTATTATTTCCAAATGTCTGCCATGTAAAAAGAAAATAAATCAATAAAATTTTTATGAGAGGCAATTGGAGCTAAGTGATTTGCCCAAGGTCACTCAGCTAGAAAGTGTTAAGTGTCTGAGGGCAGATTTGAACTCAGGTCCTCCTAACTCCAAGATTGGTACTCTATTCACTGCACCACTTAGCAATCCAAATAAAACTTATTCTTAAATATGTGTGTATACATATATATGATAAAACAAATTTTTGCACCAGAACTATAAGTTCTTGGTATAGGAAATTTCTGATGAGTAAAGTCCTCTACGAAAGCAAATCAGCACTTTTTCTATGACTTACTAGAGTCTCAGACAATTGCCTGGGACACCAAAATATTAAATGACTTACCTAAGGACAAACAAGCAATATGGGGCAGAGATTGAACTTGAACCCAACTTAAGTTGACTCCAAAGACTCTCTATCCAGGATTCCAGTGGTGCCAAACAGAAAGCATACTGATATTTCTTCCTCCAGTAGGATGACTTAGAGAACCACAAATTAACATTATCTACGTTGTATTGTGTTTTTATTTATTTTGTTAAACATTTCTCGATTATATTTTAATCGGGTTCACATATCTTAGTTGAAACTTTCACCTCCCATCCTGCCCTGCTTTGCAAACTGGCTTCAAGCTTTAATAATACTCAAGAAGGCACTAAAATACTGGAGAGGAGAAAGGTATAGGCAATGAGTCCTCTGTTGACATTCCTGTCATTGAAGCAAAACTCTTGCTCCCCTTAAAGACGAGACTAGAAGAATAAGACAAAAAAAGGGGAACACATCTGTCCGTATTTTTACAATAAATTATTTTCTTCATTAATGATGATAGAACCATCTCAGTTTAAGTCCAGAGTCCTTGTACCTGATATGCTATATAAAGGCATAGAAATGGAACTAAGGAACATGAAGATGGGACAATCAGCTTGACCAGACTGATGATATGCAGAAGAAATCTGCTGAAGGCAATATAATTTTTAAATCTTGGAGAGGGTCTGACAGCTCTGTTCTATACCAAACTTCCTCTCCCAAAAACAAAAAGGAAAGAAGGAAGGAAGGAAGGAAGGAAGGAAGGAAGGAAGGAAGGAAGGAAGGAAGGAAGGAAGGAAGGAAGGAAGGAAGGAAGGAAGGAAGGAAGGAAGGAAGAAAAGAAGAAAGGAAGGAAGGAAATTTTAAAGCAATTGACTCAGTAGAATAAAATAAAGTCTCATGGAATGTTTTGTTTCCAAAGTTGGCATTAATATAGATTTGCCAATCTGTGGTTACTGATTTGGCATTGGCCTTTAAGCTTGAGAAATCCAAGGAAAGACAGTGTTATTGCAGAAAAGCTGGAACATCCAGGCAGACATTTCTGTAGCAGAAGTGATATCTTAAACCCCAACCCTATGCAAGTTAGACCAGTTTTTCTTTAAAAGGTTTTGAGAACATCCTCAAGACTTGGTTGGTTGAGGGAACTAAAGACTCAAGCTGTTGACATCACTTCCTTGTCACCTGAGCACAAAACAGCCATGAGGAGTTACAGGTGTTCTCTCTGCTGCTTGGTTGGTGGATCAGTATAGTCAACTAGGGCAAAAGAGCTTCTTTCAGTTGAATCAGTGCAAGCTGTCCTCAATAACTATCCTTGTTGAATATCCTTCTTCTGCTGTAGCTAAGTAAATCTCCTATTGTTAACTGTTGAATGATCAATACCAGTGGTTAGTTTGCTTCCAATATTAAACCTTAACTAGTAAGAAAGTATCCTGAGCCAGGGTCAGCCCAAAACAATATGTAATCATGGTTGATCCCCCAGTGGTGCAGAAAGAGTGTCATTGAGTCCCATTGACACTAGTGAATAAACTGTAGTTTAGATGAGACAGTAACATCCAGATTCTGGGTTTGTTGTTAGTAACAGAACTCGGAACTAACATGGCTTCATCAAGAACAGGCCGTTCCAAACAGCATTTCTTTTTTTTGACAGGATTACCAGACTGGTAGACCAGGGAAATGCATAAATATAATTAAGATTTGGGGGAAGCATTTAACTAAGTCTTCCCTAGTATGTTTGTGGGAAAGACAGAGAGAGATAAGGAAGACAAGAGCAAAGCATTTAAAAACATATCTCTTGGGGTGGCTAGGTGGCTCAGTGAATAGAGCACCAGCCCTGGATTCAGGAGGACTTGAGTTCAAATCCAGCCTCAGACACTTAACACTTACTAGCCAGGTGACCTTGGGCAAGTCACTTAACCTCAATTGCCCTACCTTCCTCTCTCCAAAAAGCAAAAAAAAAAAAAATTTCTTTTAAATATGCCTGACAAAGGCATTTGCCACTGTCATAAATGATGTCCTTTACAGAAGCAGCTAGCCAGCGGTTCTCAATCTGTGGGTCATGACCCCTTTGGGGGTCAAACAACCCTTTCACAGGGGTCACAGGGGTCACTTAAGACCGTTGGAAAACACATATTTCCAGTGGTCTTAGGAACCAAGAGACTGCTCCTCTATCCATCTCCAGGTGGATCTGTCCACATGCAGATATGCCCACATACACATATTAAAGGGTCACGGCATTGGGAAGGTTGAGAACCACTGAGCTAGACAGTTGTGGCTAGAGCTCTGGGCCTTGAGTCAGGAAGACCTGAGTTCAAATCTGAACTCAAACACTGTGTGACCCTAGGCAAGTCACTTAACCTCTGTTTGCCTCAGTTCCCTCAACTGTAAAATGATCGTTCTAATAGCACTTAGTTTATAAGATTGTTGCAAGAATCAAATAGGTTAATGCATATAAAACACTTGGTATGATGCCTGGAAGCTAGTCGGTGTTACGTAAATGCTGGATATTACTAGTAGTATTATTATTATTATTATTATTAGTCCAAATGCAATGGATTCGTTTTAGGTGAGGAGTCTCTGCTATTTACAAATAACATTGCACCAAACCACTGAGCTCTACATGACTTCCTCAATGAGCTCCAGTGCTACAAAAGCAGGTCTGCCCCATTTCCACAGTGGAAAAGCCGAGTGGATGACAAACACTCATCAGGTTATGACTTGCAGGCAGATGGCAGCCTCTAAGGTCAGTCCATCATCTTATACATCGTGGACAAGCACTATGAGTGAGCACCAGCCTAGATACAAAAGTGCAGGGGGAGGAGAACACATCGAGCTATGTGTAGACATTTCTACATGCTTTCTGTGATCCCAAGCTACTTTCTGATGCAAAAAAAAAAATCAATTCCATCAGCTTTTATTGACCACATACTCTGTGCAAGACTTTATGTTGTTCGTTGAGGATACAAAGAAACATAGTCCTTGACTTCAAGAAGATTGCTTTCTACTGGGGGATACAACATGCTCATGAGTAAATCTAAAGCTATGATGCTAATATACCCGGTGAATGCAATAATATAAATGTAAAGAAGAATAAGACAAAGCTGAATTCTGATGAATTGTGATGAACAATCTTAGTTCCAGAAACCTGGAAATGAAACATTTCTCTTGCATTTTGGTCAAGTGGTGGGGAGCTACCACAGGGCGATGTTTTTAGACCCTAGTATACAGCCAAGAGAGACAAGAAAGGCTTTCTCTCAGCCTCCTTCCCTCGAGCATCAATTATTTAAGTCAGAAGCACACACACAGTATGTGAAACTGCCCAGAGAAGCCTTGGACCTGGCCCCCTAGACTGAACACTTCTGGGCTGCCTTCTTCACTTACTTTTCTGGGAATAGATGGGCAACGAGTGATCCTAAGAACTAAACATTTCCAACCTTGGGGATAGCTCATGAGTTCAAGAGTTCCAGGGCTCCTGACTTTCTGAGTAGATCAATGGCAGACCAGGGTGGAAAAGTGTTAAAAAATAATGTCTCTCAAATCATAAGGAACTTATTAAAATTGAACTGTCTACATTCCTACGTGGAAAGACGGTATTTGTAACTCATAAGATTTTTCTCAGTATTAGGATAGTTGAAGGGAATATATGTGTGTGTATATTTGTGTATGTATGTATAGGTGGATGTATGTGTGAGTATATATATATATATGTATACATATACATACATATATGTGTGTATATATGTACGTATACATAGAGGGCACAGGGTGAGTTGAATATGAAGGGATGATATCTAAAAAATAAAATTAAGAGGTAAGAGAATATATTGGGAGAAGGAGAAAGGGAGAGTTAGAATAGGGTAAATTATCTCACATAAAAGAGGCAAGAGAAAGATGTTACAATGGAGGGGAAGAGCAGGGAGGTGAAATGGAATGAGTCAATTTTACTCTCATTGGACTTGGCTTAAGGAGGGAATAACATACACACTCAATTGGGCATCTTACCCTACAGGAAAGTAGGGGACAAGGGGATAAGAGGGGGGATGATAGAAGGGAGGCCAGATTGGGGAAGAGGGTAGTCAGAAGCAAATACTTTTGAAAAGGGATAGTGTCAAAGGAGAAAATAGAATGGTGGGGGGTGGGATAGGATGGAGGGAAATATAGTTAGTCTTTCACAATATGACTACTATGGAAATGTTTTACATAACTGCACATGTATAACCTATACTGAATTGCTTGTCTTCCCACTGGGGGTGAATGATGAGGGAAGATGGGAGAGAATCTGGAACTCAAAGTTTTAAAAACAAATGTTTAAAAACTGTTTTTATATGCAACTAGGAAATAAGATATATAGGCAAAGGAGTATAGAAATTCATCTTGCCCTAAAAGAAAGTAAGGGGGAAGGGGAGGATTGGGGGGATATAAGAGAGGGCAGACTAAGGAAAGGGTTATTCAGTATGCTGGCCATCTTGGGGTGGGGGTAGAGGAGAGATGGGGAGAAAATTTGTAACTCAAAATCTTGTGGAAATGAATGTTGCAAACTAAAAAATAAATAAATAAATTCTGGAGAAATAAAAACAAAGAAAAAAGAAAAATAATGCCTCTCAAAGCAGAGGACCACCAACAAGAGAATTGCCCTGTAGCTGGAGAAACAACACTATGCCAGGACTGACCAGGATTTCTGGACCTTGCTAAACCACCATATTTGTGAATTTCCCACAGGACCAAGGTCCATGGCCAAGATGAAAATTAATATCCAGTCAATAATCTCACAAAGGGTCTTAACCTTTGGTGGGAGTGGTATAATGAGTGTTACAAGTATTTCATTTTTACATGTTTATTCATGCATACCTTTGCATTCTTTAAATCATATATATTTTCTGTGTTGATGAAAATAAGAAGTTGCCCTATAGTTGATTTTTTTAAAGGTTATCAATAAAAGAGTTGTTAAAAGATCTAACATATTCATGTGTTCTTTGAATAGGAAGCAGAAGAATGGACCAAATGACCTTTGAAAATGTCACCTTTTACTTTATTTTATGACTTTTCATTTGGATTCCCCAAATCATACTTTATATACTCCTCTCAGGAAGGGATGAACAAACTTCTCGTAGATCCACATTTATCCCCAGAAAGAAGCAGTGACCACAAATTCCAATGTGTATTCTACTTGCCCCTTTCTTGGCGGAGGGGGTGGGGAGGGAGGTAAGAATGGGGGGAAGGGGGGAAGGAGGGAAGGAGAGACAGGGAGAGAGGGGGAGACAGAGAGACAGAGAGACAGAGAGAGGGAGAGAGGGAGAGAGACAGACAGAGTTCAGCCCTAAAATGAAGTTTTCTGATTTCACCAGCTATAAAAGTCCCATTAGTCTCAGTCTTATCTTAAAATCTCCTTGATGTCTGCACCCCTACACATGCCTCAGAAGATCAATAATATTGCAGAAGTGAGAGATCAAAGTTTTCCAAGCTACATTAGGGTTTGGATTGGGGGAGGAATAAAAAAAGTTAAATTCATTTAAAACCACCCTGAAATACACTAACCACCTAGTCAAACAGAATTAAGCTCTTGTTGGTTAGTCCTATTCTTCAGATACACCCTGGAACACTGAGGCATGCATGCGGGGTCTCACACACATGAGTACACAAACACACACACACACACACACACACACACACTCCCATAAACAAAGCACGGCCTCAAACAACATCTTGTAAAGCACATTATAAAATGCCTCTAATAAATTCCTAACAGCTATAGCCATAACCATCTGAGAGAAAGGTGATTATGACACAGAAGTGTCAGGTTACAACAACAAATTGAGTCATGTGAGGCAGGGATTTATTTGTTTTTGCAAGTATGCTATAAAGGCCCACATAATTTTATAAATGAAAATGAATGTAGGTTAATAAATGGCACCTGGATTTAAAACCCAACTATCACAAGGGAAGGCAAATTAGGGTAGATGGAGCAATATGAGACATAGGACAAATTGTCCAGGAAGTCAACCATGTCAGAGAGTGAGAAGTAAAGGTTTGGGTTCTAGTCCTACCCCCGAACCAAGCAATGTGTTCCTGGGATCAGGATATCATCCCTCCCCACCCAGCCCTCAAAGACCATCAGCCTTGCTTCCAGACTAGCCCCTGCAGCATCATCCGGGAAAGCAATCCTGGCGAATATGCCTGGCAACCACTTTTGGAGGTGCTATGACCACAGCTGTCAAAGGCCCCAAAAAGAAAAACTTTGCCGCCAAAATCCTTGGAATGGTCAAATAGCTCAACATCAGAAAATGATGTGATTTTTTATCAGTGAAAATAACAATAAAGGAGATACATTGCCATCTGCTTTGTCAATTAACCCTAAGGACCACAGGATATTTCCATATGACTTGCAGGTGAAATCTCTTGCATGTGTTGTAGAAGATGAGCTCCTGAGAGTATGGAATGATTACTTTTCTATATCCCCCAGTACTTAACACAATGCTTTGCACATAGTAACTGCTTAATAAATGGTTGAGGTTTTTTTTTTCATTCATTTATTTACAAGCAAAAGCAGGTCAGAAGCCTGCAGATCAACCCTGACCCTGATGAGAGAGAGGGAGAATTAACAGGATCATTAAGAGGTCCTCACCCAGGAAGCCAGTCTTTATTTGTGCTAGCCAGAGCTTAAGATAAGACGGTGCATGACAGGAATGAGGGAAGGAAACGAGAGAGGCCAAGGTGAGGAACAGCTGAGAAGAGCCTAGCCATAATCACACACTGGAGAGAAGCAGAAGAGGCTCCTTTCACATGTGTACAAAGAAGAGAAGCCACCTAGAGGAGCCAGTGCTTTTGTACAAACATCAGGGGGATCCATGCTTGGGGAGGTTTACAGTGTGGCCTGTGGGAGACTGTGGGAGTAGATGGGCAGGTTAGGCTCCAGGGAGCTTGTGGTGGCTCAGCTGCAGGGTCTGGTGTTGCTTCATAGAACTCTCCAGATTTGTTCTGGGCATCCTTCCCTGATCCCACGCAGCTTCTAATGCCCCACCAGAAAAGTCACTTTCTATTTGTTGTGTGTGTGTGTGTACAAATACATACATATGTATATATTCATATATGTATATATATAAAGCACATCTCCTCTAATAGAATGTAAACCCTTTGAAGAGAAGCTGCTAATGCCCCACCAAAAAAATTTACTCTTTATTTATTTTGTATTTCTGTGTATGTATATATATGTATATATTGTATCTATGCAATATGCACATATAATATATACATACATATATGGATGTGTGTGTGTATATATGTGTGTATATATATATATACATATATGTTGTCTCCTACAATAAAACGTAAACGCTTTGAAGAGAAGGATTCTTTCATTTTGGGGTTTTTTTATCCTTAGTACCCAGTCCAGTGCCTGGCTGTAGGTATTTATTAATGGTAGGTACTTAATAAATGCTTACTGATTGATTGATTGATTGATTGATTGATTATAGCTATGAGAGAGAAAACCAGATGCTATTGTGTATGTCTACATACAGGTGATTGTGTGTGTCCCACAACACTATGACATCTCAGGCCCATCTCAAGGAGGGAAACTGAGCAAAGAAGAATCAGAGCCATTACTTCAAATTGCAGTAAGACTTATGGAATGCCTTGTATGTCCCACAGATTTGGCTTAAAACTATCTAGTTGACCTTTAATGACTCAGCTCAAAAAGGTCATCATCAGTGTCTTAACTGCCACATTCAGTGGTCTTTTTTATCCCTTCTCTTTCTTGAGCTCCTGGAAGTATTTGACAGTGTTAACAACCCCTCCTTGGTGTTGCTTTCTTGAGTAGAGAATCTTCTGATTCTCTTCCCACCTGTCTGATGAAGCTCTATTGCTGGATCATAATCTCTATCTCATTCCATAATCATGGGCAATCCCCAAGGCACTTTCCTGCCCCCCCATACACTCTCAGAATTTATTAATTTCCCACAATCCCATTCTTACTCCAGACCCTTCTATTTCTATTGAAGATGTCACCATCCTAGTCGCCCAGATTACAAATTCAGTCATTTTACTCAACCT
This sequence comes from Pseudocheirus occidentalis, assembly GCA_028646575.1. NCBI lineage: Eukaryota > Metazoa > Chordata > Mammalia > Diprotodontia > Pseudocheiridae > Pseudocheirus > Pseudocheirus occidentalis. The sequence continues at coordinate 9,815 of JAQQSW010001230.1, forward strand.
ATCTCATAACCTACTAATTAAACTCCCAGTGTCCAGTCTCACTAAACCATCCTCCCACAGCTACCAAAATAATATTCTAAATACCTGGAAAGACTTATATGAATTGATGCAAAGTGAACAGAACCAGGAGAACCCTGTATACAGTAACAGCAATGCTATACAATGATCAACTGTGAATGACTTAGCAATTCTCAGCCATACAATGATCCAAGACAATTCCAAAGGACTTGTGATAAAAAATTCTGTCCACCTCCAGAGAAAGAACTGATGGAATATAAATGCAGATCGAAACAGACTATTTTCACTTTCTGGGGTTTTTTTCTTTAAGTCTGTAACTTCTTTCACAACCTGACTAATATAGTAATACCTTTTGTATGACTGAACATGTATAACCTATATCAATTTGCTTACTGTCTCGGGGAGAGAGGAGGTGAGAGAAGGCAAGAGAATTTTGTAACTTAAAAAATTTTTTAATGAATGCTAAAAATTGTCTTTACATGTAACTGGGGGGAGAAACAACATTATTTTTTTAAATAATATTTTAAGTCATACTTCTAAATAAGTCACTCTTCTACTAAGAAGCTAAATGATTTGCCAAAGGTCACACATGTAGTAAGTGACAAAACCAAGATTTGATTTCAGGTCTTCTGACTCCAAATCCAGCATTTGTTCCAATGGACTATGGTATGTCCATTGTCCTCATGGCTCACTCTCTGGTCAGTGCTTCTCTACTGCTTCTAGGATAAAATGCAAACTTCTTTAGCTTGGCACCATAATTGGTAAGTAAGATGGTTGCAGTACCTTTTTTAACCATATTTTCACATGCATAGATCTGAGTTGAAGGAAACATTGCTCTTAATTCCTGCCTCACCCTGTGTCATGCCAAGTTGTTTTCCACAAACAGCTAACCCAGAGTCTATCTCTATGGAGACTTCCATGGATCCCAGAGCAGATAAGGGATGGAGAAGTGTCTGTTAAAATACAGGCAGCAAGTCAGCAGTAATTATGGGGTGGGGGGAGATGGGGGAGGAGAGAGAAAGAATCTCTCAAAGCAGGCTGCCATCTAACCCTATTGAGTAAGAAATCTATCTCCCAAGATGAGAGATGCTGGCATAGCATTTGTACATTAGCAACCCTTCTTTTTCCCTTGATGGGAGGTATGTCTATCATTCTTAATATATTCTTAGCCTTAAACACTTCGGTTTTATAAAACTCTGAGGAAGGCTGTTAGAAGACTTCTTCCTTTAGGGACACCTGAATGATGAGTTCCTACATGATTTTATGAACTAACTTGATATTTGTTATCTGTGGCTGCCACCACCACCACTGCCACCCCCACCCCAACAATTTGGGCAGCTTAGGACCCATTTCCAAATGCCATGCTGACACACAGAGACAAAGAGACCTCGGGAAAGGAGGTAGAATTTAGGAACCTAAGGTTCGAAGAATTGGATTGTTCACCAAACTCAAGGACTTGTCAGGTACTTCTGGTTTGTAAATGAGCCCAGAGCTTGGGGATGTCCCTCAGAGAAGAAACAACTAAATGGATAACCCAAAAGTACAGAGTTTGAAACAGAAAAAAAATACCTTCCTCCTCCTTCATTAGACTCCTGCTCTTTGAATTCCTCTCCATCCTTTAAAGTCCAATTCAAATGACACCTCATCAAGGAAGCCTTCTGGTGGCCCTTCACTCAGTCTTCCTTCACACCTCTCCTATGTGGTTACTTCGTAGTCTGATTCTTTGTGTACAACTAAGACTATAAACTCCATGAGAACAGAAAGCATGATTTATCCAAATCTTCTATCTCTGACCCCCCCCCCAGGTCTAGCACAGAATGCACACAGTAGGCATTTAAAATGTGTCAGATGAGGGCAGCTAGGCAGTGCAGTGACTAGAGCACTGGCCCTGGAGTCAGGAGGACCTGAGTTCAAATCCAACCTCAGACACTTAACACTTACTAGCCATGTGACCTTGGGCAAGTCACTTAACCCAATTGCCTTGCCCTCCCTCCTCCAAGAAAAAAAAAACACCAAAAAGAAGTGTCATATTGAATTAAATTGATGCTAACCCAAATCCGCCTTGGAGTCTAAGTGCTCTATAACTGTTGCAGAAGCTAAGCTTTTTTTAAATTTTATTGTAGACTTGAAGGCCAGAACACAAATACAGAACAGAGAAAAGAAACAAAAACATATCACAAGCTTAAATATTGGAACTTAAATACAAAGTAAGAAAAAAAGCATGTCAGGTGCATAGCAGAACATAAGAAAGGATTCAACATATGTAACAATAAATTTTCATTTCAAGAAAGCCTTATGATAAATAATACATGTTGTGTTGAGAACTGTGCATCTCTTCTTTGTTTTCCTCTAAGTTTTCTTCTGTTCTTTGCTGTGCACTTTTTTTACTTTGTTCTTTCTTCCCCTCCCCCTCCCAGCCCCCAGAAGGCTATAATTAAGTCTGGATGCTTCTTTATAGCCATAGATATACATACATGTATAGACACAGACTTTCCCAAGCAAATTCTACTCCTGATCTTTGTTTTTTCTGTTTGTGCACATCTCTTCTTTCCTATCCCTCCTACCTCCAGAAGCTAATCTTTGAATGGACATCAATTTGTCAGGATCTAGCACTTGCTTTCTGTTACCTTGCCTGTAACTATATTTTTATGCTTACTTCCTTTAAGGTTCCTGATAAAGGTCTTTTTAGTAACTAGTTATTTTTTTTCAGCTGAATTAAATGGAGAAGGGATTTTTCCACACTGGTCAGAATGAATAGGGAAATCAGTGTAGGTGAAAATATAGGAGCATGCTTGTAAATGTTTAACTAGCTCTCCCCCCCCCAAAAAAAATGTAAGCAGGATACACTTTTAAGTTTAATCTGCATAAATAAAATTTTCTCCTTCACTTTCCTAAGTCTAGACAATTAACAAAACAATAAATCAAGCCCTTATTTGTAGTGTTTGCTCATTTCCAAGGTATAAATGATCATACTGAAAATTTTAAATTGGTTGGGTTTGATCTTGCTCTAAAGCTTGCTCCTGATTACTGCACCTTCTTTTTTTGTTGTTAAGTTGTCGGTCATGTCTGACTCTTTGTGACCCCATTTGGGGCTTTCTTAGCAAAGATTCTAGAAGTGGTTTGCCATTTCCTTCTCCAGCTCCTTTTACAGATGAGGAAAGTGAGGCAACAGGGTTAAGCAAACTGCATGGGGTCATACAATTAGTCAGTGTCTGAAACTAGATTTGAACTCAGTTCCTCCTGATTCCAGGGCTGGCACTCTATCCACTGAGCCACCTGGCTGCCTTTATGTTTCCCTTCTATTGTTAAAATACGAGTGGAGCCTCAAGATATACATGGTTCTATGAACTGGCTTGTGATGAAGTCATAAGTGGATGCCAAGCTCTAGTGACCTGGCCAGCTTAAGACCCACTTCCTAATTCATTCTCATTCTCCCTCTCCCCCCCCCTCTCTCTCTTTCTCTTTCTCTTTCTCTCTCTCTCATACACACACTCACACACACACACACACACACACACACACACACTCTTCCCCTCCATACACATAGCTATCTATTTACAAATATGGACGCATAATCTTCTCTTCCTTCTTAGATTCCAAAAAGAAAAGACATTTTCTAACTCGTCTTTGAAATATATACTTAACTGTGAAGCTATCAAAATTTCTTTTTTTATGCCTTCCCACTTCCCTTTCTGAATCATTCCCCTTCCATGTGCCCCTCTCCCCAGTCGTTTTGAATCTGACCCTTCAACCTCAACCTAAATCTATTTAATGTATTATCATCTATTCCACATCTTTCCATTTTCTCCCAAAATGGCACTGGATGATTTATCAAATGTTTTGCTAAAAAGAGTGTAAACTTTATTGCATTCCCAGTATCTATTCATTTAGTAACCCTGTCCAAAAAGGGAAGGAAGGTTAGTTTGACACACCGTGCTTTTAATAAAGCCAGTCCAGCTCTTTGCAATCTCTACTTCCTTACCTAGATGTTTACTCATCGTTTCTTTAATAACAAATTCTGGGGCTGCTGGGTGGCACAGTGAATAGAGCGCTAGCCCTGGAGGCAGAAGGACTTAAGTTCAAATCTGACCTCAGACACTTAACACTTACTAGTCATGTGACCTTGAGCAAGTCACTTAACCCCAACTGCCTTGCCTTCTCCACTCCAAAAAGAAAAAAAAATCTAAAATTTTTCTGGGAATCAAAACCAACCTTGCTGCATGGTTTGCAGCTTCCTTTTTGAAAACTGGAATATTCATATGTGGTACCGTTCCTGTTGCCCAAAGGTTCAATGATCGTAGTTTCCAGTGCTTACACTTCTGAAGGACATAGTACATCTGCACCTCTACATGAATCAGATCAAAGGGATGTCTTCACATTGCCTTCCTTATCCTGGATATCAGCACTCTAGTATCCATTTTTGTTCCATTCTTTCCAGATTCAAAACTATTCTCATTGACAAAAAAATACAGAATCAAAACGGGAATTGACCAGCTTTGCTTTCTTTCTGTTGTCAGGTACCGACATCCCACCCACCCTAAGGAGCAGTCCTTCCTCTTCTTTGGTACTTTTCTCTCCTTTGATGTAACCTTAATAACTTTTAAACTTATAATGTCCTTAGTTGTTCTTGCCAGTCTCACCCCGTTCTATGCCCTTGCTCAGGAGAGCCATCATGCTAAGAATGCGTTCCCTCATCTTACAGGATCTCTTCTTTCTAAGTTTGGCTCAGGTACTACCCTTTACAAGAAGTCTTTCCCAGCCCTCCCAAATGCTATCATCCACTCCTAAAACTACCTTGCTTCACTTCATATGTATGTTGTATTTATTTATATAACTACATGTCTCGTGGTTCCCTCAATAGAAAGTAAAGTTCCTTGAGGTTAGAGAAGACTATATTGTCTTTGTATACTCAATACCTAGAATCATCCCAGTCACATAAATTACATTTAACAATAGCTTTTGGTTGAAAGATTGATTCTGAGCTTTAGTGTTCCTGACTATTCTTACCTCCTGGTGCCACAGTTTTGTGCCTTTTTTAAATAAAATCTAAGTTGGTTAAGTCCTCTGTGTATCCATATCAGTCTTTTCTGATACCTCCTGTCTCTTTTATTTGGCAGAAATTGTTTCTCTTTCTATCTTCAGAAAGGATTTCTTGAGTTTCCCATCCCTCCCTCGACTATTTTCCCCAATAGAATTTTAGTTCATAGAATCTACCTATCTTTCTCTGAACCATTTGAAATCTGCTCTTCTAAAACCTAGGATTCGTGCCAGTTCTTTCCCAGTTACTTCTTTTCCCTCATAAACTTTGGAATGAGAATGATCACTCCCCTCCCCCAATGCCCCACTATTTCCATCCCAAGGGCTACTTCTTTCCTGTCAGTGAGAATCCTGTCTAGAATAGAATTTCCTCTTCTGGGATCTTCTGTTTTCTGAAGAAAGAAATTGTCATTAAGGCAAATCAAGAAGTTATTAGTTGTTCTGTTTTTATCAAAGAGAGAGCACCAACAAATATCTGACTGATTGAAGTTCCCCATCCTTTCTATGTCAGCTTTGGTATCTGTTTTCTAAACTCCTGATCTATTTCCTCATTTTGTCCAAATGTTATAGAAATTTTCCCCATGACCAAATGACTTGTCTGCCTCTCCATTGATCTTTACTGAAAGCCTCTCCACCATACTTCCACTTCTAGTTCCTGCTTCTCTCACATGAACACACCTGCTCAATATACAAGACTATACCCCATATCTTTTACATATCCTATGTCTTTTGAATAAGTTATATCTAATCCAAGCCATAAATTTATCTCCTTAGATGTCTCAAAAACCCTTCATCTTCTGAATGCTGTCTCCATGTTATCTATCTTAGTAGTTAGACACATATCTCCTTCTTCATTCTTTTTAGTATGAAGCCCTTTGATTAGGTTTTCAAGACATGAGGCAATACATTCTTACCAGTCTTTATGAGGTGCACTCCAACCCTGGCCAGAAACCTATCAATTCTATATAATAAGTTGTAATCCAAATATCTGAATACCATTCTCAGAAACCTTCTTAACCAAATGTTCGCTTCTGGAATCAGCTTTTCTCTTTTAAATGCCTTGTCTCCCAGTGAGCAGAAGTGACCTTATTTTTTATTAATAAATGTATATTGATTGATTTAATTCATATTACATGTATCTTTTATGTATGTATTTATTTGCTATCTTATCTTCCTCATTAGGAGCTCCTTGAGATGTGGGATCTTTTTTCCCTATCTTCAGTGCTTAGTACAGTACTTGACACTTTTAAAAATACCACCCATATCCCTAAGACCTTCAGTTTCTTGCCCCAGCTTTATATACTTCCACAATGCTTTCTAGACTTCTTCTGACATTTGTGCCCATGTCAACCACAAGAATGAATAATAGTCATCCATTTGTAAAGTTTTAGGAGAGTCTCTGTTTGAACCTTGATATAAGCAGCTGGTGTCAGCTACTCTGGCTTCCTAAAGTCTCTTAAAATGATCTTGTCTGACCTATTTTTCCTGGGCTTTCTACTGTGCTGGTCCCTCCCAGGACATCTGCATGCTAAGAAGAATGCATTCTCAAACACAAATTATTCAAAGGGTATGTTAAGATGCCCACATCTCCCCATTCGCCCTGCCTTGACAAGGCAGTGCTGAGTTAATGCTTGTTGCTAAGTAGTTTAGGAGTTTGAAGTAAGCCAAGGGTTCACTATTGACTAAGGAGTAATCAGGAGAGTATACAGGAGCTGCTACATCGTGGATCCAGCAAAAGAGCTCACTGGCAAGAATGTGAAGGGAACAGCAGAGACAACCAACAGCTATCAAAGAGAATTGACCCACATGCTACCTCAGGCATAAGAAGCAAGATTTGTTGACTATTTCCACCATAAATGGACAACTGGCAAATGTGATGAAATGCTAAATTTTCAATGGGGTAAGAGATGTTTAGGGAAAGAAACAGCAAAGTATAGTGAAAAGCATTCTGGATTTAGAATCAGAAGACATGCATTCAACTTCCAGCTCTGCCCATTACTACTTGCACAATGTCTGGAAAGTCACTTTAATTCTCTGAATCTTGGTTCCTCATCAGTAGAGTAGAGTATTGTATTTAATGGCCTCCAAGGTCCCCTCTAATACTAAATCTATGGTCCTATGACAATATAAACGACCTGACAAAGAAGCAATAACTTTGGTCCCCTGCCTTATAGATCAAGGATTCTTCAGAGCAACAACTCATGCCACAATCCTTCCTGGGCCCTGCCAATGCTCACCTAATCCCAGCTCCCACCCTGCTACTTTAAATTCCCAGAGAGCGTAGGGTGTTTCATCTGAAAGGGTGACAGAGTGGATAAAACACTGGGCTTAGAATCAGGAAGACTCATCTTTTAGATTCAAATCCAGCCTCAAACCCATACTGACTGTGTGACCCTGAGCAAATCACTTTACCCTGTTTGCCTCCATTTCCTCATCTGTAAAATGAGCTGGACAAGGAAATGGCAAACCACTCTAGTATCTCTGCCAAGAAAACCCCAAATCGAGTCACAAAGAGTTGGACACAACAGAACAACAACAATCTTGAAGAAACTTTAAAATCAATCAGTTCAACCTCTCATTTTACAATCAAGGAAACAGATCCAGAGTGAGAGAAGATAACCTAGCCAAGGTAACACTGGGTACGAGTAGCCAGGCTGAGATTTAAGCCCAGGTTCTTTGACTTTAAATCTGCTCACTCTTAAAGAGTTTCACACTGAGAATATACCTATTGTATAACCTGATCCCCAGGTTAGCCAGGCTAAGGTTGAAACAGTGGTCTTACCTATGGTTATCCAACTTTGCTAAAGCGATCACGAGATCATAAATCTAGAGCTAGAAAGACCTTCCAAGGCTATCTGTGGGCACTGGGTAGACCCCACCTGGCTCTTAGAAACTAGGCTGAAATAAAAAATTCTGGTCAGCACAGCTGACCACTCCTCACCCCACAACTAAAAAATGAACTCCATTGTGCCTGGACTTCACAGTCTATTTTAATGTTCACATGGTGTGGCTGTCTATTCACAGCTTGAAAACAATTCAGGAACATGGGGGAGGGATAGTGGGAGGAAGAAGGAGGGGTTGCTAACAGTGTGGCTTCTGCTAAGCCTGATGAGATGCATTTCAAGGCTTCACAATAACTGTTATAAATCAACTGTTTGGAACGTTTTCCACTCTTCTCCTTGCTTCTACCATGTGCCAACAAGCAGGTGTCTGGGCATCACAGAACATAAATAGGCTTAGAGATTATCACTAGACAACACAGCATAGGGGTGGAACCATCACAGGAAGGCCCACTGCCATTTAGACTGCAACTCTGGGACCAGCCCCAACTTTTCCTCCTACCACAAAGGAGAACAGCCAATTCATCATGCAAGAGAGGATTCTTAAAGAATGGGCAGAGGTAGAACTCAGGACCCTGATTCACTGCTCCTTCTTTAGGGCAGAAGTGGATACCACCAGGGAGGGGAAAAACATAAGACAAATCATATATCTTCCTTCCCACCTTCTTCTGACACCTAGCCTTAAAAATAGTTGGTCGGTCACATCTGACAATATGGTTTTCAGGACAGTTTGAAATTGCATTTCTATACATCAGGTGGAAGGGGGTTCCTTCTATATTTTCTCTGTTATTATTGTAGCAGAGACTGACAATTTCCTCGTGCTGTGTCCATTTCTTCTCATTCCTCTAATCCATATATTACAGGAGGATGCTCATCTTTGGCTGGTTTTTTTATAGTCCCTAGACCCAAGGATTGACAGCAGCTGTGGGGAAAATCAGAGGAAGAATTCTCAAAATCCACTGTGAGGATCAGACAGTTCCTTCAAGTATCCAGAACTAAAACTGAAGTGTCTCTGATGACTGAATGTGTTTTAGAAAGTGATGGCTTAGAAAGTATTAGTACAAAGACAAGACTCAGAACAAGGCTCTTTGTGACCAGTGAGCCAAAGTAAGTCATGAAGGGAGTGTAGAGAACATTCCCAACTCAGACAAGTAAGTTCTCACAGCATTTCTCTTCTGGCTTCTTCCAAAAGCCTCTCACCCAGAAGGGTGACCAGAGGCATAAGCTAGCAGAGAGCAGCAAGAGAAAGCTCCAAGAATATTACCATAAGTCAAAGATAAGCCTCAAACACAAAACATTTTAAACAAGTCTAATAGGGTAGTAAGCATCCTATTCTGGAAGCTGAGGAATATTTCAGGATAAGGAATGGGTTGAATATAATAAAGACAGATGGGTGATTTTATTATCTTTGATAAGAAGAAGCAGGAACCCTAGTAGTGATCATGGTCTATATGTGACTGATACCATGCTGCATTCTGGAAGGAAAGCAAAAATTATTCTCTAAGGGCTCTGAAAGTAATCTACTTGCTTTTCACTACTTTAATAAACCTCCTCATTCTTTAAACCTTGTGAATTTTGTGCTTGTAAGGGGAGATTAGTGACAATACTCTGACAAAGTTTTAGGCAAATAAGCAGAGAAGTTGAATTTCTTGAAATATAGGAATGAGGAGGGCTTTAATATAAGGGTTACATATTTCTTATAATTAATATTCTTTTGGTTTCAGAGAAAAGAATAGTTTTTTCTTTGATCAAATGTTCTGATCTATAGAGAACCAATTTTACTTTTGACCATAAAAACATGGGGAAAGACTTCTATACGATAGTCCCTAGCATCCCAAAGAATTCAGGCAACTCCCTGTCCTGGAGGAAAAAAATCTGTTTGAGTAATAAGACATTTTATGCTTGAAAATAATAGTACTCCAATACCATTATAGTTGTTCAAAGTTCTTACCTTATAAAGTTCTTTCAAATCCTTTATTTCATGTGGTCCTTGCAACATCTAGGGAAGTAAATAAAAAGGGGGGGGTCATTATCCCTATTTGATAGATAAGAAAAATAAAGTTCAGACAAGTGCTTCAGTCTCTCAGGATATAATGATGAGAAATGCCATGATATTGAGGAATACTTTGCAAGTCAGAAGATTGTGGGGGTGGAAAGGAGGGATGATATTTACAAATTCAAAATTTAGAAGTGAAACAGCAGCTTTGCTAGTCTCTCCTACAGAAACTGTAGATATTGTTACTTTATTTTTAAGAGGTAATGGAATCTTGGACAGGAATGATTTCTTCTTCTGTGATGTCTCTGAGATTAAGAGTTTCACTCTTCTAGAAAAACTGTTGTGGCAGGGCGGAGCCAAGATGGTGGTGTAGAAGTAGGAAAACACCACAGCTTGCACATAGTCACCTCAAATACCCATAAAATATCACTCTAAAGAAATTTTAGGGCTCCAAACTCACACAAAAATACAGAAAAACACATCTCCCACTGAAGGCAACTCAGCAGAAAGGGCTCATTGCAGCACACTGGGAGCTGAAATCAGACCAGCCTGAAACCACAGCTTGGCCCCTGGGGCTGCCAGGATGAGCTGCAGCTAGAGTCTTGAGGAGAGTGGATCAGCAGCAGCTGTGACAGTTTCCAGAATTATCAAGCCATAAGAAACAAGGACTAAGTGAAAGGTCAGTGGAACTCAGCTAAATTTGGGAGAGAAAAGTAGTCTGGCTGAACTGCCTCCATGGCAAGGAAGTGGCAGAAGTGGTGGCTCTGTAGCTGCCTCCATGTGGCTGCTTCAGAGCTCCCAGCCTGCAGACTGAAGGGGGGCCAAGCAATCATTCAGAGGCTAAGTACTCTTGT
>JAQQSW010001231.1:0-20529 GCA_028646575.1 Pseudocheirus occidentalis
AACTCTACCTCACTTGAATCCAATTCACTCTCTTATTTGGTTTTCAAAGTCCTTTTTCAGTTGATGTATAGCTTCTAGGCATTCTTCAATTGTCTTGGAAGCATTTGGTGTGAGAGTTCTGAGTTCTGGGCTGTCTTCCTTCCGTTCCATGCTTTGATCCTTTTTCTCCACAAAAAAGGATTCTAGGGTTTTATTGCTGTTCTTATTTTGCTTCCTTTTCCTCATGTTGGCCAGTCAATTAATTGGTTGTTTTTTTTAGCTCTGTGAAACTCTGCTTCCAGCGGGGAAAGCTCTGTTCCAAATTGTTGGGGTTTTCCCAGCTGCTGGAGCTATTAGGGGGGTGTTGCAAGTCCCTCCAGCTTTGGCTTGCTGAAAGCCCACCCCAGGACCACCACCCAAGACCATGATCCGGAACCAGGCTGCTCAACGCAAGAGCACTTGGCCCTGATCAATTGATTCAGCCCCCCTGTGGAGTCTGCAGGCCAGGGGCTCTGAAGCAGCCTAGTGGGGGCTGCCGCTGGTTCCAGCAGTTCCCTTCCCCCACTGCTTCCTTGCCCTGGGGGCAGACTGGCCAAACTGCTTTTTCCCCCCAAATTAATTTTCAAAGTTTCGCTTTCACTAACCGTCTCTGACCAGGATTTGGAGACACCCTCAGGCAGGTGCTTTAGATGTTCTCTGAAGTATATTCAAGCTGCGGCTTGGGAGGCTCAGCTCCTCCTGGCCGCCCTGGTGCCTGGCTTGGCCACAGCTGCGGTTTTGGGCTGGGTCGGTCTCTGCCCTGGTGTGAGCTTCCCCTCTCCTGTCCCTGTTCCTCACACCTTGGCTGATGTGGAGGTGCTGGAGGCTGTAGATACCTCTCCTCTGAAGACTGGCTGTGGTGTGGCTTGGCTCAGCTCAGCCCAGCTCGTTCCCACCACCCCGGGGCTGGCCCCGGTCTCGGCTTCAGGCTGGGGCGGCCTCTGCTCCCGGCCGCTGCGATGAGCCCCTGCTTAGCTGCCTTCAGCAAGAGATGTGTTTTCTGTATTTTTGTGAGTCTGAGAGTCCTAGACTTTCCTAGACTTGGTCTGGGCTCATATTTTATGGTTGTTTAGGGTGGCGGTATGGGAGCTGCCGGACCTTGCTGCTTCTATGCCGCCATCTTGGCTCTGCCACCCCCCACCCCCCACAATTCACTCTCAAGTCAAGATATCATCCTGTGATATCATTGGTCCTCTTTGAAAATGAAGGATGAACAACAACTTCCCTCTATGCAATCTACAATCTAGTTCCACTGCCCTTCTTGCAGTTCCATTGCACTCAATGTCCTGTCTCTGTATTTTGCACTCTGGTTGTCCTAGACTGCAGTATACAGCCTGAAATCTAAAGCTGGTCATATACTGAAGGAACAAGAAAAAAAAAACCTTTTCCTCTAGCCCAATTTCTTTCAGTTGGAGCCCATTTTCACATTCTGAGACTGAGCTATCTTCCATGGCTAGAGAATATGTGGATTCATAAAAAATTAAGTTGTTGCAGAGAGCCTTCAAATTCAGTTATCTTGAGTGGAGCTCTGCACAAGAACAATCATGCTTGCATGCATGTGTAAGTATGTGTGTGTGTGTGTGTGTGTGTGCGCGCGCGCGCGCACTGTTAACCAAAGGAATAGAAGATGGAACCCCCCTTCAGTCAAGTAGTCTAGGATGTGGTTGAGGAAACAAAACATGTACATAAAGGGAAAAATCATAAAGCAATATAGAAGCAAGTGCACATGAGTGCAGTGCAAGGAGAATACTCTGTGCTGAGTGAGCTTTGCATCTGGAAATCAATCTGGAAAGGTTTCATGTGGGGATCAGTTTAAACCGAGCCTTAAAGAACTTCAGAAATACAAATTGGCAAAGTGGAAGATGGGAAGTCATTACAAGTAGAAGTATTAATACCTTGTAATTTTGTGTATATGGTGTGTGTGTGTGTGTGTGTGTGTGTGTGTGTGTGTGTGTACACTGGAGGAATGGCAAGGAGATTTGCTTGGTTCTTGCCTCTATGGCATTGAGGACATGACTGAAAAATGACTGGACAATAACTAATTAATAAGAGGTGATATCAGTAAAACTAGTGAGAAGAATTCAAGTCAACACTTACATGCCTGCTAAAGCACCCACGATGTGCCAGGAATGAGTGGATGCTATGGATTAAGGATAGAGTATTGGTCTCAGAGTCAGAACGACCTAGATTTATTTTTTTTATTTAAAATTTTAAATTGATTTTTGTTTACTTTTAGTTTATAAAATTCAGTTCCACAATCCCTTGAGTTTCAAATGTGCTTTCCTCCCTCCCCGCTCCTCCCCTCCCCCCATGGTGGCATGCAGTCAAGTGTAGGATCTGTAAATACTTTCACATTGGACATTAGTCTGGTTGTAAAGAAGGGTTGTAACCAATGGAATGAACAATGGGAAAGAAGAAACAAAACCAAACATGAAAAAGAATGATAGTGTGTAGATTGCTTCAGTCTGCATTTAAACTCTGTTCTTTCTAGATCTTCCTCTGAACGTAGATATCTCCTTCCATCCTGAGACTTGTAGAGTTGTCTTATAACTGTGCATTGCTGGGAAGAGTCCAGTTTATCAAAGTTAGTTGTTGCACATACGATGTGTCTGTGATTGTGTACAAATTTTTCCTGGTTCTGCTCTTCTCACTTAGCATCAATTTGTATAAGCCTCTCCAGGTAAACATGAAGTCCATCTCCTCCCCATTTCTTATAGCACAGTAGTATTCCATTACATTCATATACCACAACTTGTTTAGCCATTCCCAAATTGATGGGCATCCCTTTAATTTCCAATTTTTTGCTACCACGAAGAGAGCTGCAATAAATATTTTTGTACATATGGATGACCTAGATTTAAATCCTACTTATAGTATTTACTAGCTATGTGACTCTGGGCAAGTCATTTACCGTCTCAGGGCCATAGACAACCATCTAATTCTATAAGTTTCAGAATGAGTGCCCATCTACACTAGCAGAAGAGGTTCCTTACTGTGAGGTCCCTAGACCAATGAAATCATAGGCATGGAAAGAAATGTGTCAGGCACTGTGCTAGGCACTGAGTGGCCAGTGACCAAAAGCTAAATAATCCCTTTTTTAAAGTAGCCTACACTCTGTTGGAGTAATTTATATTTTACTGGAGTTGGAGGAAGATCTTGAAGAACATTTCAAAGGGCTTCAGTTTGTTGTTATGGATTATCTGTTAAGATAATTAGTAATAATATAGATTGCAAGAGTATAAGGTCTATATTATGTTATCTGAATTCAAGGTGCTGCTAGTTTTGAAGGAGTTTAATTTTGTCTAATCAGAGAGAGAGAGAGAGAGAGAGAGAGAAAGAGAGAGAGAGAGAGAGAGAGAGAGAGAGAGAGAGAGAGAGAGAGAGAGAGAGAGAGAGAAAATCAATTTATTCAGGTGTAAAGAGAACTTATTTGGAGATGTGAAGGAAGTACAAATCAGGAGACCAGGGTTTGAATCAGGTGTTGTGAGGTTCAAATTATATAATGAATATAATACACTTTTCAAACCTTAAAGCCTTATAAATATCAGCTATCATCTACCTATCTATCTATCTATCTATCTATCTATCTATCTATCTATCTATCTATCTATCTATCTATCTATCTCTCTATGTGTGTGTGCATAGTCATCAGACCTTGACTCTAAGGATGACTTCATTCCATAAACCTTTTACTGCAGTCAGGCTGAGCTCAAGCAATATTTCTAGATCAATACAGGGGTATTCTGGTAAATATTTAATGACCAACTCTCCAAGAAAAAAACAAACCTGTATGCGAACACCCTTTTAAGTTTAATCTGCATTATTAATACCTTATTAAGACTGGTCAATCAACAAAACAAGTCCTGATTTGTAGTGATTTGCTCATAGTCATGTCTTTTGCAAGCCTATGAAAGCTGACTCCAAATTTCACCTCTGCTACTTACAACGGGTGATCTCCAGCAAGTAGCACTCACCTTTCTGTGTCTCAGTTAATTAATCTGTAAAAGGGAACTGCCCTAGATGACCTTTAAGGTCCCTTCCAACTTTAAATATATGAGCCTATGAGTGTATGAGATAGTGTTCAGACATGGGAGATGATGCTCTGCTCTGTCCTAGTTTTACCAAAACGTGAAGTTTCATTTTTCATTCAGGGTGCATATGTTAGGAAAAACTTTGGCAAGGAAGAGTGATCAGATGACAAAGTGTCTTGGGACCATGTTGTGACCAACAAGCATTTGTTAAGTGTTGATTGTGAGCCAGGAGCTGTGACAAGTTCTGGGGATACAAATCAGAGAAGAAAAATGATCAATCCTTTCTTTCAAGGGGCTTGTGTTGTTACTGCTCAGTTATATCAGTCATGTATTCAGTTTGTGTATGTGTATCTTTATATCTATCTGTATCTCTCTAAGTGCATAGGCCCCAGGTTAAGAACCTCTATTCTGGGAGCAATAGGGAAGCAATGGAATTTATTGAGTAAAGGAATGACATGATTTCATCTGTGCTTAGGAAAAAATAACTTTGATAGATGTGTGGAGAATAGATTAGAAAGGGAAGATGACTACCATTTTAGTCATTCTGACTCTTTGTGATCCCCGTTTCTTGGCAAAGATACTGGGGTGCTTTGCCATTTCCTTCTCTGGCTCATTTTTACAGATGAGGAACTGAGGCAAACAGGGTGAAATGACTTGCCCAGGGTCACACAATTAGTGAGTGTCTGAGGCCAGATTTGAACTGTGCCACTTAGCTGCCCTCCAAGGGACTTATGTTCTATCAAAGCAGACAATATTCACATATATAATTAAAGAATCAATATATGTAGAATAAACACAAAAATATACAAAGTATTTATAGAGGGAGGGTTCTAGAAATTGAGAGGATCCAGAAAGGCTTCTGTAGTGTTTGAGAAGCATCTTGAAACAAGACAGGGATTCTATGAGGTATAAATGAGGAAAGAATACAATCCAGACATTAAGGATAGTCAGGCAAAAGGTTCAGAGATGGCTGATGGATACTTGTGTGAGGAAGAAAGGGCAATTTGACTGCATCATAGTGAATGGAAAAGGGATTAATGTGTAATGAAAACCAGAATGATATGATGGGGCCAGATTATGAAGGACATTAAGAGCAAAACAGAGGAGTTTGTATTTTAATACAGAGTAGGGCTTATTAACTCTTTTTTGTGACATACTCCTTTGGTAGTCTGGTGAAGCCTTTCTTAGAACAGTGGTTTTAAATGCCTAAGAAAAAATACATAGAGTCATCAAGTGAACAAATTACATTGGAAACAGTTAAATATATGTATATATGAGTGCATATGTATATATGTACACACATGCCTACATACATATATATATAAATATAATCTCTTTCCCTCTCTCTCTCTCTCCCTCCCTTCCTCCCCTCCCTTCCTTTCTCCCTCCCTCCCCCCCCTCAGTTGCAGACCCCAGGTAAAGAACCCCTATTTTGTGGGCAATAGGGAGCCAATGGAATTTATTGAGCAGAGAAATGACAGTTTTGCCTTGCTTAGAGAAAAATCACTTTGATGTCTGTGTAGCAAATAGATTAGAGAGGGAAAAGACCTGAGACAGAGAAACCAATGAAGAGGGGCCATTGCAATAATTTGGGTCAGGTAATGAGGGATAAGGTAATGGTTTTATGAGAAGAGAAAAGAAGTGGGATACAGAAGATGGTAGAAATGGCAAGATTTTGCCACTGAATGGATATGTGGATGAGGGACAGTGAGAGATTGAGGATACATGCTTGGAAAACTGGAACAATGGTGATGTCCTTGACAGAAACAGGAAAATTTTTAACAGTTATCAGTTTGGGGGTAAAAGATGATTAATTCTATTTTGAATATGCTGTGTTTGAGATGTCTCTGGGATATTCAGTTTGAAATGTGTCTAATATGCAGATTGACAACGTTTTACTAAAAAAATACACTCCCACATATATGCATATGTAAGTGTATATATATGTGTTGTGCATATATATACATATACACATATATGTACGCATACATACATATGTGTGTGCATCTGGGGCCGTTTACATGGAGATAATAAACCAAAGAAAACATCAAGAGAAAGTATAGAGAGAAGAGGGCTCAGGGAAGAAACTTGAGGATGACCCACAGTCAGGAGGAGGTGATTTGAATGATAACTTAGCAAAGGAGGTTGAGATGAAATGATCAGACAGAAAGGGAAAAAAAAACCAAACCAGCAGGAGAGGGTAATGTCACGTAAACCCAGAGAGGTGAGAGTATCTGTGGGAATACTAATGGAAGGAATTGAGACTATTTATCCCCAAGGAAAACAAGGGGGAATATAATAGCTATTTTTAATATTTGGAAGACCATCATGTGGAAGAGAGGTTAGGCTTGTTTTGATTGGTATCCAGGGGAAAGAAATCAGAGCAATGGATGGAAGTTGTGGGGAGACAGATGTTGTTGTTGTTGGGTTTTTTTGACTTGTTTACTTTTAGTTTACAAGATTCAGTTCCAGAATCACTTGAGTTTCAGATATTTTTCCCCTTCCTCCCCAACCTCTACCCCTGCCGTGGTGGCATACAATCATATATAGGAGACAGATGTTGTTTTGACTTAAGGAAACTTAACAGCATTATCCAATAGTAGATTAATTAATTGCTTTGAGGAGCTCCTCTTAACTAGGGGTTTTCTGGCAAAACCTTGATGACTGCTTGGAAGGGATGTGTTAGAGGGTATTCCTTATATGTATAGGTTGGACCATATGGCTACTGAGTACCCCTCTGTGGAATAACAGAATATTAAAATTGTAGACAGTGAGTCTGACCCTCCCATTTTTCAGTTGAAGAAACTGAAACCCAGAGAGGGTGAATTATTTTTCCAAGGTCACACAGAGCTGGACTTTGAACCCAGGGAGTCCTTTAATTCCCAAATCCAAGTTCATCACTACTACCACTATTGCCATGCTGTTTTGAATAGTCTTATGATTTTCAGAGGACTTACTTTCAAATCCCAGTACTGATTATGCTGTGTGATCTTGCTTAGGCTGCTGAAAAATGATGGTGTTGGACTAGTTGCCCTTCAAATTCCCTTCCAGCTCCAAATCCAAAAGCCCATGATGGTTCTTTCCAGCTTTAAGTCTTTGGATCAAATTTTCTAACCTTCCTCTTCACCTTGAATGGAGTTAATTTGACTAAGGTAATCCCATTTGAATATAGAGCTGTTTTTGTAATGGCATCTGATACTGATCACTAAATTAATTTCCCTAGCAAAGGCACTTTTTCCCCTCCTGGAGCCTTTACCTGTTGTGACCACTGCTTTGCCTTCCCTGGGGGAAAGATGATATATTTATCCTAATGGCTATAGCCTGGTCACAAGGTGACTGCCAATGGCTTGTGTCCACTTGCCCTTTACAACATTGACTTTCCCATTCTGGTATGTTGCTCCTGGAGTGATATCAACAAACTATCCTCTCCCTCTCTGACTTAGGCTGCTGCTGAGACTTCGGACTTGGCATAACCAAGATTTGTGAAGGTAGAAGTGAGAATTTTTTCCTTTGAGAGGAAGTTGATTTCCCAAGAAACCTCAGTTGTTGACCATAAATCCACCACAGGATTACTCTCTTTGTTCTTCCAAAGTTGAATTTCCTCCTGTTTGTTACTCATGCCTTTCTCTGGTATCCATTGAAACAATTTATTAAGGACCAGCCATGCTGAAGGCATGGTGGTTATTGCCAGGCATACAAAGACAAAATGAAAAATTGGCCTTGTCCTCAGGGAGTTTACATTCTCCTGGGAATGGGAAAATGCCGTGTATGTATAGATAAAGATACGCGTGATGATCTGAGGAGGTAGAAGGCACTCCTCACCCCAGGGACATCCCCTTAGGATATTGCACTGAAGCTGATTTTTGAAAGAAGCTGGAGATTTTATGAAGCTGAGGTGATGGGGGCAGTCCATTCCAGATACGGGGAACAGCTTGTGGAAAGGTATGGAGGTGAGAGATGGAATACTGGCTTGGAGCAACAGAAATAATTTAGAATTCTTACATCAAGGTGAGTAATGGGAAATAAGCCTGGAATGGCAGTCTGCAGCCAGATTGTAAAAACAATTTTAACATTCCTTTAAAAAAATGTTTTGCTTTCCAAATTCTCTCCCTCCCTCCTTCCTCCTCACCCCCATTAAGAAGTCAAGCAATTTGATTTAGGTTATACATGTGCAGTCATGCCAAATATATTCCCATATAACATGCAAATTCAATCTGTTATTGATTGGCAGTTTCATGCCAAGATGAGGAGTCTATTTTAGCCTAGAAGTGATGGTGAACCAGCAAGGTTTCTATGCAAGGTCAGACTTGCTTTTCAGGAAGATTATTTTTGGCATTTGTGTGTAAGTTAGATTACAATGGGGACAGACTGGAAGCTGAGTCCCAATTAGGAAATCACTGCAACAGCTCAGGTAAGAATTGATGAAGATCTAAGTTGGGAGGCTGTGGTGTGTGACTGTGTAACTAGAAAGGCTCATATTATGGGTGTGAATGTGTGTATTTGTTGTTGTTGTTCAGTTGTTTCAGTCACGTCTCAATTATGTTACCCCTTTTGGGGTTTTCTTAGCAAAGATACTGGAGAGGTTTACCATTTCCTTCTCCAGCTCATTTTACATATGAGGAAACTTAGGCAAACAGGGTTAAGTGACTTGCCCAAGATCACATAGCATGTAAATATCTGAGCCCAGATTTGATTTTAACTCAGGTCTTCCTGATTCCAGTTCCAGTGTTCTATCCACTGTACCACCTGCATATACACACACACACAGACACAGACACAGACACAGACACAGACACAGATTTGTCTTCAGACACTTAGTAGCTGTGTGAACCTGGACAAGTCACTTAACCTTGTTTGCCCTAGTTTCCTCATCTGTAAAATGAATTGGAGAATGAAATGGCAAAACCACTCCAGTATGTTTTTCAAGAAAACTCCAAATAGGTCACAAAAATTTAGACACAATTGAAAAACAATAAGAGGTAGATTCTATGGAACTTGGCCAGGGGTGTGCCGCAGCCAGTTGGAACCCAGTGATTGCTAAATTTTCAGTGTGAGCACTTAAACCTTTTGAAATCAACAAACACTATCTATAAATCAAGGCTTGATTTATTGCTTTGTTTATTGTCTAGCCAGAGGTCAGCAAATTAAATCCAGCCAGAGGCCTGTTCTTGTATAGTTGTGTTTTTTTGCATTTAAAAATCAAGTAGTTTTGTATTTAGAAATGTAGAAACCATTCTTAGCTCAAGGACATTTTATAAAGATAGGTGATGGGTCTGATTTGGCCTTCAGATCATAGCTTGTCAATCTCTGGGACAACTCCATTGCTTAAGAAAGTGATAGAGGAAATATGAATAACAGATTGAATTTGTGTGTTATATGGGAATATATTTGGCATGACTGTAGATGTATAACCTAAATCAAATTGCTTGACTTCTTAACGGGGGTGAGGAGGAGGGAGAAGGGAGGGAAAAAATTTAGAACTCAGAGTATTTTAAAAAAATGAATGTTAAAATTATTTTTACAACTAATTGGGGAAAGTAAAATATTAAATTAAAATAAAAATGCATTGTACATACATTAAACATTTACCAGCACATCCCTGGACTTAGCAACTGGGTTTGTCAGGTAAAGGAGAGAGAAAAGTTGAAGATATCTCCAACATTGCAAAGGTAGTTGGCCTGAAGGATGGTGTTGACCTCAACAAAAATTAGGATCATGAGATCATAGATCTAATGCTAGAAGAGACCTCAGAGTCTTAATTTAGTCTAATCCTCTCATTTTCCAGATGAAGAAACTGAATCTCATGGAGGTTAAGCAACTTGACCAATGTCATACAGGTTGTAAGCAACAGAGTTGGACCCAGTCCTCTTTGGGATTGGGGTGAAGGGAGAAGTTCCATTTTGGTTGTTGTTGTCCCTTCATTCTCAAAGAGGACCAATGACATCAGGAGGGTGATTTCTCAACTGCTTCTGAATTGAGTTTAAGTGAGGCGAAACTATGAAAAGTCATAAGCATCACTCTCTCCTTCAGACTCATCCGAGCCCAGTGGCATGACATTGACTTGAATTTGAGATATCTATGGGATATTCCACTGGAGATTTCCAATAGGCAACTGGTTTGCTACTATAGAAGCTGAGAGAGATCAATTTGGCTATATAAATGTGTGACTTATCTGCATAAAGGTGACAAGTGAACTCAGGAACAACACAGTAAGGAAGTAAAAGGACCAAACATGGAGTCACAAAACCTTAATTCAGATCTTGGTGACCTTATGCAAATTATCTGACTTTCCTGGGCCTCAGTTTTTCAGGTGTAAAATGAGAGGATTGGACTTGATGGCATCTTTGACCAAAGGACAGGTAAGTGAGAGGTGAAGTAGGAGAAAGAAATCTCATAAAAGTAGGAGAGAATCTAGGGAAAAGGACACGGTCAACACTGTCAAATGCTTCAGAGAGAACAAGAAGGAGAAGGTCTGAAAGTTTTGGATTTAGCAATTGAGACCTTTGGTAACTTTGGAAAGAGTCATTTCAGTTGGACGATGAGGTCAGAAACCAGACTGCAAGGGACTGAGAAATGAATGAGAGGAAAGGAACAGGAGGCAGAGTTTAGCCAGATAGGCTTTTCTGATTTTTATTCAGAAAAGGAGAAATATAGCACAAGAGTTAGAAAGAATGATGGGATCAAATGAAAGTTTTTTTTGGAGGAATGGGACCTTGGACATACTTGTAGGCAGCAGGGGAAAAACCTGAAGAGAGGGAGAGAAGGAAAGATCTCCCTTCCAGAGGAGATGGGAGGGAACGGGGGATCAAAGGCATAAATAAATAGATGGCTTGGCTTTGACATTCCGACGAAACTTCCTTTTCATGGGATGCAGAAAAACGGAGAAAGAGTAGGGCATGACTTCAGGAAGATTTGAGGTATGGATTTAGGGAGAAGAGAGTGTTCCTGAGAGGAGCTTGTGTCAGCTGCAGATGCAGGCCTCTTGCTTCTGGCCTTAGCCCCAGAGCCTTCCTAGGGAGCCCTGGCCTCTGACTTGCCCTAAGGCTTTCTCCAGCACCTCAGAGGCTCTTCAGACCATTATTAACTACCAGCTCCTGAATCTCGTCAGAACTCTTCCAGGCCATACCTTTACATACTTCTGCTATGAAGCAAGCCATCCTGAGCCTTGCAGGATACATCACTATCACTTACCTGATTGGGCCTTGATGAAGCCAACAAGCTAATTACCTGCCTCCCTCAAAGGACCTCTCTCTAGCTGCTGCAACTAGGCCTTGCTTGACTCATTCCTAATTGTTAGCGTTTACCCATCTCACTAATTATGAACCACTGGCTTTATGCAAATATTCTCCACCCTCCACTGCTTGCTTCTTCACTCCCATTCCACTCAACATCTTCTCCTTGCCATGATCTACTTACCCCCTTCTCTTGTGCTTTCTGGAATGCTTGCTTCATAATGAACAGCCTTGCATTCCCTGTAAATCTTTTCCTTTCTTGCTTCCTCCATCTACTGACTCTGACTGAGATCTGGCTCTTTCTTGCCGGCATTGCATCCCTGACCACCTTTTCTAGTATTTTTACCCAGCACCTATCCTTTCCAGGTTTTCCTCCTATTCCCCCAACCCTTGGTAACCTTGCCTCCCTTGAGGTTCATTCAGTTCAAATTTATCCCCCAATCAGAATTCTGTTATCAATCAACACTCATGATATTCTCCATCTTTTCTCATGGAGTTCAGTGATTAGGTCACAATCTTTGTCTCCACCCCAACTGTTTCCCTTGAACTCAGAGACTTTGACATATATATTGATATTCCCTCAAGTACCCTAACTTCTTAGTTCCTCAGTTTACTAAATTTGATGTACTACTCCCTTCCATCTCAGTCACACAGAGAAATGATCAGATCTTTGATCTTGTCATCACTCACAAGTGTTCTACTTCCATGTTAATAAACTCTAACAAGACTTCATCTGATCATAATCCTTGTGCATTCCATTGTTCCCTCTGTCAAAACATTTGGACACCTGTTCTTCATTCTCTTTGAGATTTCCGGTGCTGCCACGCCTCAGTTCTTTCCTAGGCCATCATCCCTATACAAGCTACACTCTTCTCCCTTCCCCATATCTATTTTTTCATAAATCAATTCAACATTACATTATCTTCTACACTGAGTCCATTGCCCCCTTGTCCTGATCATACCTTAACATGTCTTGAATTATATTCATCATCTACTGCCTTTCCTATTATTTACAGACACAGATGGATTAAAATCACAAAACTTTGTCAACCAGACTCACTATAAATCTGTTGCATAATCTCATCTAAATCCTCACTGAAGCAAGGCAATCTTTGTCTTCCTAACTGATTCACTAAACTGTTCATCACAGCGCCTCCTGTGGTACCTTCTTCTCCCCCTTTCTCAGCTGACTACTTGATCTCATACTTCATCGCAAACATTGAGACTTTTCTCTGGGAGATCCCTCTTGTCTTTCCTCTCCATTTCACATTTTTCAGATACCTTTACTCACTATATTTTATTTCACATGAAGAGATGGCCCTTCTCCTTGCCGAGGCCAACTCTTCTTTATGTACATTTGATCTCATTCCGTCATATCTACTGTGGAAGATTGCCCTCCTCCCATCCCTAATCTTTCATCAATTAGCTTCAATTTCTATCTACTGATTGTTTCCCTGCTGCCTACAAGCTTTTCCATCCTTAAAAAACTCCTCATTCAATCTGACCATCTTGAGTATAACTCTCCTCCCCTTCATGACTAAACTCTTTGAGAGAGCCATCAGCACTCAGTGCCACCAACTCTCCTCTCATTCATGTTTAAATCTGTAATTTGGCCTTTACTCTCATCAAATTAACTGAAACTGCTCTCTCCAGAATTAATAATGACTTCTTAATTACCAAATATAGTGCTTTTTCTGAGTCATCATCCTTCTTGATCTCTCTGCAGCCTTAGACACTATTGGTTACCCTGTTCTCTTGGATACTCTCTTTTCTCTAGGTTTTTGTGCTTAATTTCTCCTGGTTCTCCTATCTGTCTGACGACACTTTCTCAGATTCTTTTGCTAAATTTTCAACCAGGTCACACTCACTAATGTTAAGTTCCCACAGGGCTCTGCTCTGGGCTCTTTTCTTCTCTTATAATATCCACGTTGATGATCTCGTCAGCTTGTTCAATGGTCATCTCTATATAGATGATTTCTAGTTCTATATATCCAGTTCTAACTACTCTCCTGAGTGCCAATCTTTGTTAACCACCTGACTCATAGACATCTCAAACTGAATGTCTCGTAGGCATCTTACACTCAACATTTCCAAAATGGAAATCTCCATCTCGCCCCAACCAATACTTCCTATCAAGGGCACTATTATCTTTCTAGATACCCAGACTCAGTGTCATCCTCATCTCCTCATTCACACTCTCTCATCTCACATATCCATCTGTCTTCTTTTTTAACAATTTGACAATTGTCCTCTTCTTTCTACCACCACATAATCTCTTGTACCTTTCTCTCCACTTACACAATCTCTGGTGCAGATTTTCACCATTTTTACATTTGGACTGTGAAGTTTTCTGTTTGGTCTTCCCACCTTTTCTCTCCTCATCCATCCTCCACTCCAATGTCAAGATAATTTTCTCAAAGTACAAGTCTTAAAGTGCAGTGTCACCTACCTACTCAATAAGCTTCAGTGGACCCCTATTATCTCCAAGATCAAATATAGTATCCTCTTTTGGGCACATAAGGCTCTTCACAATTTTCCCCTTTCTACTCTTTCTACCTTTCTACTCTTCGTATCATGTAGTCTCCAATAAAGCTATACTGGCTTTCTTGAAAATTCTCAGACATTCCATTGCATCTCCAGATCACATGCTTTTTCACTGGCTGTCCATAACAGAATCAGTCAAGTAAGACAAAAGAGTTCTATGCAGGAGTGAGAGCCAAAAGAAACTTGGAACAGATCAAATCAGCAATGTCCAATTAGGACCAGAGAGTTTGAATTGTGGGCAACCTAGCACTGGGGTTTGGAAAGGGATGAGTGGTAATAGAACTAGGGGATAAGGAATTCAAGAATAGAAGGCGGTGTCTATTTGATCCATGCCAAGATTCAGAAAATAGGAAAGTGAGGACACAGTAGGCTTCATACACTGGGAGAGGAGGAAGGAAAAAAAGGAATTGGAAGATGAGGTGAAACTGAGGAATAGATGTGGGAGCGAGGAATAGAGAAAGAACAAAAATCTTTCCCTTCCCTCCAAGTCTTCTCTTAAATAACTTAGATAGGATTTAAAAAATTATTATTATTCAAGTGAGTTTCATGCTTTTATAGAGGTAAATACTTTCATTCTTTAAAATACTCTTTTCTTCACTTATATTGTACTTCAATAATTATGTTGGAGTTCTTGCCTCTGGAAATATAAAACCAAAACTCCTCTGTGAGGGAAGTCAGGTTTCCATTATCTTTCCTTGGCTAACCGAGGGTCCTGAAAATGATACTTTGAGGCTGATGTCCTAAAGAAATTTAGATTAGAACTGCCTTAGTCTTCAGTGGCCTCAAGGTCTCATGTGGCCTTCTAGGTTTTTGGGTGTGACCTTTTGACTGAGTCCAAGTTTTGCAGAACAAATCCTTTTATTAAGGGGATTTGTCCTGTGAAATTTGGACTGGATCAAAGGGCTGCACTTGGGGACCTAGAGGACCACATGTGACCTCAAGGCTGCAGGTCCCCGTCCCTGGTTTATACATTCAGGTTTCCTCTCCAACAGGCCCAGGACAAGAACTAGACAAGGTAAGAAGTTACCTAGGACACAAAATAGAAACCGATATCAAAAGTTGGAAGTGACTTTAGAAGCCATCTGGTCCAACCTTTAGAAAATTACTTCGTCTCTACAACCTCACTTTTTTTTCTTTTTTCTTTTTGGAGGGGGAAAGGCAGGGCAATTGGGGTTAAGTGACTTGCCCAAAGTCACATGTAAAGTGTTAAGTGTATGAGGCTTGATTTGAACTCAGGTCCTCCTGACTCCAGGGCTGGTGCTCTATTCACTGTGCCACCTAGCTGCCCCTAGGGCCTTACTTTCTTCATCTCTAAAATGAGACGGTTCAGTTAGATGGCCTCTAAGGTCACTTCCAGTTCTAAATCTAACCTTTGAATTTCTGATCCTGTGAAAAAGTCTATTTTGTGGGTAGTATTTAGAGAAACATCAACTCCTGAGATTTGTGGTGAATGTGACTTGTGTGTGACTGGACTATGGAAAGTTACTTCATCAGTGAAGGGTCAGCACTACTCTTGGTGGGGTGGTGAATGACTCATTAAGCCACAGCCTTATTAACTTTAAGTAGAATGTGACAAGCCAGTTCTGAGGCTCCTCTAAGCCAATCTTTGACCACCAAAAAGCCACAGCATCCCAATTCTCCCAGCCAGAGAAGGTAGGGCAGATGACTCTTTAGAGTCATACCAGCTACCTCTTACTGCAATAGCAACAAGAATGGCCAAACCCCAAGGCCGTAGAGTAACCTTAGAGTGCAATGAGAGTTCTTACCCTGACCACAGTCAGCAGTGAGAAAATATCTTGGTTGCTCTTTTTATCACAATCCAGGAATGGAGGAGATGGTCAGGGCTATATGGAGGAAAGGAAATACCTCAATGAGTACTATAAATAAGGTCCGTTCAAAAGTTGCATAACAGTGTTGGGGGAACTGTGGATTCATCCGACCATTCTGGAAAATAATTTGGAACTATGTTATCACCAAATTGTATTTACTTTCTCCTCTATCCCTCTGGAAGACCACAATTTGGGCCCTGAAGAGGTCAAAGACAGAATCCCTACCCCATATATGCAAAATATTTATAGATGTACTTTTTGTGGTAGCAAACAACATTAAAACAAAGTGGGTGGCCATTGACTGGGGAATGGTTGAACAAATTATGACATATAAACATAGTGGAATGGTAGTGCTGTAGGAAATGATGAATAAGAAGAAGGCAGAGAAAACTGAGAAGACTTGGATGAACTGGTGGAGAATGGAGTAAGGAGAAGAATTTGTATAATGTTAGTAATAATGTTAAAAAAAGTCTAAATAAATCAGAATTCTAATCAGTTTGGATTTTTTAGCATCTGAAGGCAAACCATACCCACTCCTCTCAACAGAGAGGTGGTAGACTATAGATGTGGAATGAAACATAACTTGGTACACATGTTCATTTCACTGATAATTTTTTTTTTTGCTTAATTGTACTTCTTTGTTATTAAGGAGGATTTTATATGAATGAAAGGAAGAAGATACTAGTATATTACAGCAAAGTTTAAGAAAAGAATAGAATATATGTAATAGAATATTCATTTAAAAGAATATTTATTTAAATGTTCTTTATTTAGAATATTTATTTAAATGGAATATTTATTTAAAAGAGAAAAGAACTTGCACAAACCAGCCTTTCATAAATCCAAATGCTTGTGAGGAAATACTTAAATAAAAAGCATTGATATTCAGAAAATGGGTACATTAGAAAATGTGTACACTTTATTTAAAAAAAATCTTGGTCATATGTATCTTCTGAGAGGTAAATTAGAGAAAAATAAGGACTTTTACTTTGAGAAAGTTCATATTTTTGTGGTGTTACATTTCTCCTTGATGGTCCTTAAGATTTAATTTTTGTAAGTTCTGAGAGTCCTTATCCCAGTTCCCATTAGCACTGCTCAGTTGGGTCTTGTAAAGAAAGGCTACATCTCCCCCTCAAGGTTCTGGGGTACTCTTGAGGGATTAGGGACATTTTTCAATGCTATCAGCCTGAGTGCCCCTGGTACTGTGTTTTCCTTAATGATTAATCATCAGTGCTTGGTACCCTAGCATAATTTAATAATTTTTCACCTGACTGAACTAATTTGGGACTTCTCTGACTTTTCCACCATTCCCTAGAAAGCTCATTATTAGGAAAATCTCATCATTCCCTCATGTCAAGCACCTCCCTCCCTGCTCCTTGCTACCCAGCCCCCACCTAGCTTTTTTTTTTGTCATTGTCTTCCCCCATTAGATGTAAGATCCCAGAGGGCAAGACCTGTTTCTTTTTTCATAGTTGTATGCTCAGCACTTAGCACAGTGGTGGACCTATAGTAGGTGTTTAATAAATATTTATTGATTGATTAACATAAATTAGCTATTATATGTGGATATTTGCTGATACTTTTGTATTTATAGCAAAAACTGAAGTACAAACATTTCTCTTCAGCACCAGTGGGTAGCACATTCTCCCTTATACCAGCATAGTTCCTGGGAAGAGTGGGTTTGTCCTTAAAGCAATCATTACATAGCATTTGCCCTATTAAGTTTACTTCTAAATGTGGCATGGCAGATGAGCAAAGTTGACCATTTGCCTTTAGAATTCAGAATCTTGGCTATGGAATTAATTAATATCTTGCTGTCAGGCTGATCTCAAAAGTCTGCAAATTTTGGAATATTTTCCCATCACTATATTTCCAGCACTTCACTTGAGTTGCTTATGTCACCTTTTGAAGCTGAAATAATCATAGCCTTGTCTATTCTGTCATTATTACGTACCTAAAGCTTGAAACAATAGATACAACAGGTACAGAAGTAACAGCAGGATCATATATTTATGACTTCATGTGTGTGCAAATGGGGGGAGTAGGCTGCTGCTTTGTCTTCCTTCTCAAAGATTTGTAATAGTCCTTGCTTCCTCAATGGAATACAACCAGGCAGTAAAGAAGAGAGACTAAATTTAGCTGGTCAGTTCCTTTTCAGTACATGCCTAGTTCCAACTCAGTAGCGGTAAAAAGTCCATTTCTTCAACTTGAGATCAGCAAATGGGAAATAGTCTCTGTATATCTATGCATGCTCTGAAGTGGAGAGCAGGACCCTCCATTCCACATCACCAGGCACTTTCAGAAGCAAGTTTACCAAGCCTAACCATATAGCTTGATAGCCCACATAGCATAGTACTCAGGACATGAAGACAGGAGTCCTGTTGGCAAATTTCCTGTTACAAAGTCATTAAATAAAGTGGTACTAAATTTAAAACTTCAGTTTCTCACTTGATATTTTTCAAATGGAGACACAAATAGTATGACACTAATTACTTCTAGTATCATAAATTTTGCTTTACAACTTATACATTTTATTTTTTTAATTTTATTTTTCCATTTACATATAAAAACAATTTTTAACATTAAAAAATTGAATTCCAAATTCTCTCCCTCCTTACACCCCCTCTCCTTCCCTTGAGAAGGCAAGGAATTTGATATCGATTATGCATGTGTAGTCATGCAGTACATATTTGGAGGAAAAGAACAACAACAACAAAATACAACCCAAGAAAAATAAAGTAAAAAAAAACAACCAAGTATACTTTGACTTAGATTCAACTCTTTCAATTCTTTCTCTGGAGGTCCTGAGTCCTTTGGGATTGTCTTGGATCATTGTGTTGCTGAGAATAGCTAAGTCACAAAGCTGGTCATGGTCCAATGTGGTTGTTACTCTGTACAGTGTTCTGCTTCTGTTCACTTCACTTTGCATCAGTTCATATAAGTCTTTCCAGGTTTTTAGGAAAGTATCCTGCTTGTTGTTTCTAATATAGTACAATACAACTTAGAGGTTTTCAAGATATGGTAATGATTAAGTGAATACCCTGGGATGAAGCTAGAGATGGGAAGTAAGCTTTTCAATGCTGCTTTCCTTGAAGTGCTATCTCACAGTGTGTGTGTGTTCGTGTGTGCGCATGTGCACGCCAGGCGTATGTATAAAAGTCGAATAAATGATCTAATTCCACTGCTACTGAGGTACGAACAGGCAGAATTTTCAATAAGAAGATCTTTTGCTTAGATTTGAAACAATTTTACTGATTTAAAAATATATATTGTTGATTTTTTATATGAGTTATTTGCCAACCAATCCCCATTTCCTCCATTCTTCCACAGAGTCCACCCTTGAAACAAAAAGTTAAGTAATCTGATCAACATAACACTGGGTCTGATAGCATATGTGACATTCTGCACACATAGCCCTACCTCTTCATCAAAGATCAGAAATGTGTCTAATCATGTTATCTGGGACCAAAATCAGCCACTGTGTTTAATCTGAGTCCAAATGCCTTTTAATTTTGTTTTCATTTACATTATTGCATTCGTTGTGTATGTTCTTCTCTTGGCTATGCTTCCTTGGTTCTTTCTCTTTCAAAATTATCACATCTCTTTTGTTAAATCCAATGGCCTTAACTCAGTCCTCATGTCTTAGGCTCTGTGAAACTTTTGTCACTGTTATCCAAGATGAGGGGATATTACTCTCTCCTCTTTCTTTAGAGCACTGACCTCAGATACTTAGTGTCTGTGCAATCCTGGGCAGTTCACTTAACCCTGTTTGCCTCAGTTCCTCATCTGTAAAATGAGCTGGAGAAGGAAATTCCAAACCACTCCAGAATCTCTGCTAAGAAAACTCCAAAATGGGGTCACAAAGAGTTAGACTGGACTGAAATGACTCAACCACCACCACCACAAACCTTTCCTGATTCTCCTTCTGCCTGCTTGACCCATTCTTCCCAACTTCCTTTGCTAGGTCATCATCCACATTCCAATATCTAAATATAGATGTACACCTCAGAAGCCCTTTGTTCTCTATAAACTCATATTCTATCATTCTCTGTGATCTTACTCCTTTGGTTCACTTACCACATTGATGCAGATGCCTCTCACATGTGCAAATCCAGCCCCCTTCCCACCTTTAAGCATTAGTGGTATATCATTAATTGCACTAGATTTCTCCAACAGGATGTCCCACAGACATTACTAACTTAGCACACACATAGTGATGTACTATCTTACTAGACTTGTCCTTCTTCCTTTATCTATCGATGACCCTCACCACTCCGTTCTGATTGTCTGCTGCTTCTTCAATAGCATTCCAGAGGCTCTTAGGAGACAATATTGCTAGAGTAGGGGTCCTCCTGGGATCTTTTACTGTCTTTGACATCTTCAGTATTTCATGGAGTCTCCTTACCCCAGCTTTTCAGCTGAAGAGTACTGAGTTTAAACACAAGATATATAGAGAGATAAAGAGAAGTTTTAGCTATGCTTATTCAGTTAAATTCACTAGGTCCAGATGAATCATATCCCCAGTTCTGAAAAAATGAAAAAAAAATCAGCAGATTTGATTATTCTAGCCCTATTGTGATATCTGAAAGACCAAAGGTGAGAAGTACCTCAGGATAGAAGAAAGGGAAATGTCCATTTTTTTTAATGGGAAGAGAGTAGGGTATAAAGAACATCCTAGTGAGACCGATTTAAAATACTTTCAAAATTCTGGAAAGTATTTACAAAAATTTTTTTATTGACTTATTTGTTTACTTTTAGGTTACAAGATTCAGTTCCAGAGTCACTTGAATTTCAGATTTTTCTCCCCTTCCTCCCACCCCCCACCCTCGCCATGGTGGCATACAATCATGTATAGGATCTGTGAACTCCTTCACG
>JAQQSW010001232.1:0-20508 GCA_028646575.1 Pseudocheirus occidentalis
CTCAAAAGAAAATTGCCCTGATGTTTTAGAATCAGAGGGCAAAATAGAACTTGAAAGAATTCACCAATCACTTCTTCAAAAAGATCTCCCAAAGAAAACTCTTAGAAATGTTATTGCCAGGTTTCAGAATCCCCAGTTAAAGGAGAAAATATTACAGGCTACCAAGAGAAAACCATTTGAATACTGTGGAAGCACTATTAGGATAACCCAGGATCTGGCAGCTTCTACACTGAGGGATTGAAGGGCCTGGAATATGATATTTCAAAGATCAAGGGAGCTGGGATTAAAACCAAGAGTCAACTACCCAGCAAAATTGAGCATATTGTTCCAGGGGAAAATATGGTCATTCAGTGAGGTGGAGGACTTTCAAGCATTGTTGCTGAAAAAAACAGAACTGAGCAGAAAATTTGACAATCAAACACAAGAAGCATGAGGAGATAAACATGGGAAAGAAATCATAAAGAACTTATTGAAATTGAACTGTTTACATGCCAGTATGGAAAAACGATAATAGTAACTTATGAAACTTTTCTTAGTATGAGGATAGGTGAAGGGAATACAAATGTATACATATGTATACTTACACATATAGTAGGGTATATGCATATGAATACATATCTGAGCATGTGCGTATATGTGTATATAGAGGGTATAGGATCAATTGAATACGAAGGGATGCTACTTTAAAAGGCGAAACTCTGAGGTGGGAGAGGACTAGAATGAGAAGAGACAGGGAGAGACAAAATGGGGTTAATCATCCCATATAGAAGAGGCAAGGGATAACTGTTACAACTTTATTCTCAATTACTCTCATTGAATTTGGCTTAGGGAAGGAATGGCATAAACTCTAAACTGGGCATCATGCCACACAGGAGAGTAGAGGGCATGGGGATGAGAGGGGGGATGACAGAGGGGAGGGCAGGGTCTGGGGGAGGGATGCTGGAAGCACACACTTTAGTTCAGGGACAGGACAGGGACAGGGTAGAGAACAGAACAAGGGGAGGGAGGGATAGGAAGGAGGGACATATGATCACTGTCACAGTATGTCCATTATCTATGAAGATGTCATGTGTAATTACACGTGCATAGCCTGTATTGAATTGCTTGTCCTTCCAGTGGGTGTGGGTGACAAGGGAGGGACCGAAAAATCTAGAATTTAAAGCTCTGCAATATATGCAACTAGGAATTAAGATATACAGGGGCTGGGTTAGGGAGACCCTCCTTGCCCTACCAGAAAGTTAGAGAGCAGATCGGGGGAGGGGTACACAGTGGGATCACTGTTTTGGGGGTAGGGGAAAGGAGAGAAAATTTGTAATTCAAAAATCTCATGGAAATGAATGATGTAAACAAGAAAACAAAAAAATGTATAAAAAAAAGATTATTTAGTATTTCTTGGAAAATGTAATAATAGAAATAATCCTGGTTAAGTGATCCTGATCATAATACATCAGTCATAAAATAAGAAGATGTATCTTAACTAAAAGCATTTGCCACTGTGAAGGCAGAGACCCAGCAGAGAGTCCAGGTTGAGGAAGAGTTCCCTGCAAATGATAAGAATTCTTTAAAGAAACACGCTTGTTCCTGTTTGTAGATGACATCTAACACATTGCAGTCTCCTATGAGAGATATCTAATCACTGAAAGGAGTTTGGCCCATCCATCCACAGAAGAAAGACCAGTCTGATAGGACACCCATGAGAACTTTTCTGAAAGTATGTATATTTGAGACAAACAATACTTATTGGACATAATAATAGGCCCAGAGTTGAAGAGGAGGAGAACAAGTTGGTTTGCTTTGGGGACATTCTATTACATTCTTACTAGCCACATGCTTCTTATAAAAAGCAAAGATCCATCTTTTCAATATAAACATTTTACCATTATGGGAGAAAGACCTAGAACACTCCAAAAGACTAAAGACAAATATAGAGAAGGCAATGGAAAAGCATATGGTGGATGTGAGTAGGCTGCAACATAAAACCAATTCAAATTTC
This sequence comes from Pseudocheirus occidentalis, assembly GCA_028646575.1. Classification (NCBI taxonomy): domain Eukaryota; kingdom Metazoa; phylum Chordata; class Mammalia; order Diprotodontia; family Pseudocheiridae; genus Pseudocheirus; species Pseudocheirus occidentalis. The sequence goes on from JAQQSW010001232.1 coordinate 1,994, forward strand.
CAGAAAATAAGAGTCAAGGATGTCTTCAAATAATTATATGACAGAATGTTCACATGGTGAGAGAAGGGAATGACAGGTGGGCATCTAGATTGCTCTACTGGTTTCTCCATGTTCGGAGAAAGCAGTAAATTAGGTAGATTACTGAATGTCATGGAGGAAGATCTTAAAGGATGGGAAGACATACTTGGGTTGAAGTATCCACATAAGAATTCCTGAATGACGAATTCCTTAGTGAGATCACAGATTTTTTTTTTGAGTATTGACTAATCTGAATATCTTAGAGCATTGAAACTCCATCTGATTCCTTCTCAACACAACTAGTATTTTTGAGTGATCAGTCTAGCTAATCCTATCCCATCTACCTTTTCAGTAATACTTTTTTTAACTTTCCTTTTTACCTCCATTTACCACAATCATAAATGAGTGGCACTTTATTCAAGAACTACTTTAATTGTGTGTAACACTTAAATTCTCCTATATACCTGTCTCTTAGTGTGTACTTTGTAAAACTGTTAAGAAATTCAAGCTTAAAATATTCCTGTTTTTAAATGTAGACATTATGAAGTATATTCTCTTTATCAATAGAGAATTCTCTTATCAACTCTTAGAATGGAGAACTGTTTTTATGGGCCTCTTCTGATACATATTGACTATGTGAGTTAATGTTTTGGATTTTAAAACATAGAAAAGAACATTATATAAAAATAGTATAGCATTATAATAATGACCATAAGAAATATAAGCAGGAAAATAAAGTTGTGTGGCTTAAAACCACACCTAGAAGTTTTAGTAACAAAATATTTGTATTCTGCAAAGTAAAGCTAATAGTCTGCTGCTGTCTGTGTTTTATTCTAGGATGATCATCGTCATCTTAACCAGTTCATAGCTCATGCAGCCCTTGATCTAGTAGATGAAAATATGTGGCTGTCTAACAATATGTACCTGAAAACTGTGGACAAATTCAATGAGTGGTTTGTTTCTGCTTTTGTTACCGCAGGCCATATCCTTTTCCTAAAAATAATACATTTAAAAAGTGTACATTGTTAAAAATCTGAAAAGATGAGCTATAGCAACACTGTATATATTTGCCAGGGTTTGAGACTGTGATAGGACTCCATCATTATGGAAGGTTAAAAAAAATCTTCCCTTACATGTATCAATCCATATTTTACAAAAAAGTGTTGTGAATTTGAGAAAAAAAAACAGGCTTCTTGTATTTATTAAAAGAAATTAAGTTTTATCTGAAGTTATACATAAAATCCTATTTCTAGTTTACTTTTAAAATTTAATTGACAAGTTTTTTAGTTAAGTACTGTTTTAAATGTCTTTTGGAGTCAGTGTTTGCCTGCCAGATAGAATGCCAGATGTCATGTCAGGATGATCTAGGTTCAGATCCTGTCTCTATTTCTTTGCCTCCGCCAAGTCCCTAAAACTATTGTAAGTCATAGGTAGATTGAGGACCACTTGGTCCAGGAAGTTGCCTCACTCTGCAAGATCACAGAACTTTGTGTACTAAATTTCTTTACTGTAAAGCTTCTTAAAACAACTAAAATGTTTTAAAACCCAATTTTACTGATAAGATTAGGAATAAGAACTGGACCACTGATTGCATTGATAAAAGGGGAATCTAAGGTGGGGAAACTCAACAATATCAGTGCAAGTCAGCATTAGAAAGATGACTCAGTACTAAAAGATTGAATGATTTGTTCAGAATTATTAGTGTGTCAAAGGTGAAACTTGAACCCTTGTCAACTCTCTGTCCACTAGGCCAAAGGTATCAAAAGATTTGACCTTTGGACCATGGGCTGTCTGCAGCACTCCCAGGTGCAGCCCAAACCAGATTAAAATGTAAATGGGAAATATTTAACGAAATAAGAAATACAGAAGATTTTATATGTGTGTGTATGTATATATATGGACAGTATTAAATTTTAATATATATTATATATAAAATGGCATATATATAGACAATATTAAACATGTATAGACAATATATTATCGGACACATATATATAGAGACTATTAAATTTTAAAACTATATCACTATGCAGCCCTCAGGAATCATTATGTATAGGTTTATATATGTATAGGTTTAGTGCTGCTGCCCCTACCTCCTCCCCTCCCCCCCCCCTTTTCTGTCAAGAGTTTGACACCATAGCACAGACGGCTGCTTTTACTGACATGACTTAAATGACTATAATACCAACTGCTGGCTTTCCAATTTTTTTTTTCATTTTTAAGAAGAAAATATAATATACTTAACTGTTTTACATATGAGATTTATTATGCTTCATGATGTAAGACAAGAAGATGGAATAAAGAATTTCTTTAGTGATGTCTATGACTTATATATAAAGGTAGGTTACATTTTGTAATTTTTAAGATTTCTAAGTTTTGGACCACAGAAAGGCATATCGTATATAAGGTAAAACTCACAGATGGGGACTTTGTTTTTGAAGTTTCTATTCTCCATATGTTATGCATATGATGAAAACTGTTAAGTTGTTTTTTATTTGTGTCCAACTTTTCCTGACTACATTTAGGGTAGTTTTCTTGGCAAAGATACTGGGTTGGTTTGCTACTTTCTTCTGTAGCTCATTGTAAAGATGAGAAACTAAGGCAAACTGGGTTAAGTGACTTGCCCAGGGTCACAAAGCTGATGTATCTGAGACTGGATTTGAATTCACATATTTGAGTCTTCCTAACTCCAGGTCTGACATCACTTAGCTACACTGTGCTATTAAATAGGTGATGAAAATGAAGCATCAAAGAGTAAAATTCTTTTTAAAAAAATGAAATTGATAGACATGATCTGAAAGGTAACTATAGTGTTTAATAAGCTGCTAGTTTAATCAGCAGTTTTTTGAGTTTCAAGTGAAAAACATGAAATAGGAATTCTATGTTGGGCTTCCATGTAGATAACTTTTTTTTTTGGCTTTCATTTCATTCGTTCTAGTAATACTGAAAAGTATGCCTTATTCTTGAGACATGTAGAATTTTCTACTTTGTGGATAAGAGTCTTAGCATTTCAGGACTACAGGCAGGTACTTTAGAGGATCTAAAGTTTATTGAGGTATCTGGGTTGAAATTACTTTCTCAAGGAGATCCAGAGTTGATGACAGAACTACAAGCAGCATCAAAGCCTCCAAGCTCCCATTTCAGTACTTTTATACTGATAAACCCTGGATATCTATAGCCAGTACTTAATTTGTGTAGCTTTTTTTTTTTTTTTACCTTTTAGTGCTCTCCCTTCTCACTGCTGTGTAGTCAGCATCAACTATTTTTAATGTGTCTAAACTTAACTGGCAATATAACTGATCTGTAAAACGTTACATTTCAAAGTCAAATGTAAGTTACCTGTACTGGGCCCTTTTGTTTTAGTACATAATTTGAGTTGTTTTTATCTGGAAATTTAATAGAAGTTCTGGAACCAACCAATTTAAGAAATCAGAAGAGCACATTTGGAGTGGGGGAGGGAGTTGGATAGGAAAACAAAAAGAGAAGAAAAATGCATCAATAAAACACTTTTTAAAAATAAACAGAAGAGAGCGGAAGGAAGTTCAGAAGGGGATGCAGACAAATAGAACAGTTTTGTTGCTACCATACTGACATTACAATAAACTTTTTAAAAACAAGTTACGTAGCAAATTGAGATTCAAGTCATTCCTATTTACTGCTCTTGGTATTTTGAAATGTACGTATCTGTTTATGGTTTAAGTTCATAATAAAAAAATGAAGGCTATTTTGTAAAAAATAATACAATGTAAATAATAAACTAACAGGAAACATTTATTACAGCACAAAATGGTCTAATGCCAAGTCATGCTTTCTGTTTTACTTAACATTTAAAGTAGCCTGAAAAAAATTACTGAAAAGGCCTTGAGAAATACATTGTTACCATAGCAAAAATGATTACCAAATGATTAAAATATATTTTGTATATTAATAGCTTATCACACAAATTAGTCTATATAACATTCTTCTCAGACTGATAGGAAGCAAAAATCTTCCCTAGTTGTAAAGTTAGAGAATCTCAAGTTTCAGTGGTAGAGTGGGAAGAATTGAGATTCTCTTGAATAGGATTACTAGTAAACATTAAGCTGTCTTCTCTTATTTTCAGACCAGACTTCTGGGGCATTTTTTTGGTCCCCACTTTTATTTGAGTTTTTCATGTCTGTGTGAAAATCTTTTTAATGCTTATCATCCTAATAAGTTTTTAAAACCAAAAACTGAACCAAAAACCAAATCTGAACTACTTTAAAGAGCCAGCCACAGATGTATCCTGAATTATACAATTTATCTTGAATTGTTTGCAAAAACTTATTTTCAGGCATCTTAATTTAAATTTGAAGCTATAAGTTTTATTTCATAAACATGATATCTATAAATCTAATACTCTTTTTCCATTCCTTAGTTTGCAATGAATCCGTTTTATGAACCAAATTCACCCATTCGATCAAGTGCATTTGACAGAAAAGTTCAATTTCTTGGGAAGAAACACCTTCTAAGCTGAATACAGAAAACTTCTTAAATATGTGATGTCATAGTATGCATTGTAAGTAAGAGCCAATCAAGTCTACTGTGTTTAGTCTTGGCTTTCTAAGCTTCTGTAAATTAACCTGCTAATTAGAAAGACTATAGGGCATCATTTGTTGTCATTTTTTCAGATGATCCAACCAAAATAACTTAAACTTTTGAAAAATACGGTATTTATGAAGAATGCTAGATGAAGTACCCTAACAATTATTTTGGCTTTAAAGGTTGTTTAGAAGATTTTACTTTGACTAGTCTAATAAAATCTTCTTAATTAAGCTGTAAATTAGTCACATTGTTGATTTGGTTAACAGATCTTAAACTGAAATATAAAAATTGACTCACAATAAGAAATAAAATTTACAGCAGAGCATACACATGGATTTTTTATTTATAAATATAGGCAATATTCATAGTGCTGAAGAGAAGACCTTTTTTGTTTGTTAAATTTTGTACTATTTATCTGAGAGCATCAAGTATAAAGTCTGGTGATAATGCCAAAAAAAAACCCCCCAAACCCCAGAAAAGAGCATGAAAATAAGATTCTACCTATAAATGAAATGAAGTGGTTGCTGAGACCAAACATTAAGTTCGTAATCAGTACCCCTTTGCATAATCTTTTAGCATTGTTATGTATTTGGAATCTTGAAGATGTTTTCTTTCCTCAACAAAAATAACAAGAATGATTACTACATTTCCTCCGGATAAATTAGTTTCATACTTTTGTAAAGGTATTTGAGTTATTTGCATATTTTAGCTTTCAATAATAACCTAAAAGTTTGGCAGTTTGATAATAAGCATATAGAGTAGATTATAACTAGGAACATTTCCTGGGTTTTTTTTGGCATTTTAGAAAGTATGGAATCCTCTGTAAATTATGTGTTATGTTTGTAAACAGATAACATGATAGTTCGTGGAAAAAAACTACAAATGTCTAGAAAAGTATTATTGAATTCAGTGTAATAAAAGGGAACTTTTAAGTAACAGTTTCTGAAATTTCTGTCTTTTTATCAAAGATTCTAGGTGAAATTCTTGGCTACACATATATTTCCCCCTTCTTCCCACCTTGTTTTACCGAACAACAAAAACAGAATCAGCTTTTCAAAGACTGTGATCTTTCATTGCATGTAGGCTTGGTGGGTTATTTTTATTTTTTTCCTGGAGATGTTGCTATTCTCCATATTTTTTTAAGAACCCAAATGTTATGTGTTGAGAACTAATGTGGATGATCCTCTCCCATACAATTTATGAGCATAGATTGACTGTTGCAGTCTGTATAAATACAGATTGCAAGAATCAAACTGTTAAGAGTTGAACTATCTAGAAACTGCTAACTGGGCCTTTTCTTCTGCTCAGCAATCCATTTATTCATTTCTAATTAACTTCTTATTACTCCCCATGGTAACTATTCTAAACCAAGCACCCATGACCCACATACCCAGTATCTTACCAGATGGCATTGCTTCCTGTTTTGAGAAAATTGAAGCTACCCATCCAGTTTCTTCTTCCCTTCCTTTAGATTTTTTTTTGTCCTTGCCTGTCCTATTTCTCAGGTCTCAGAGGATGAAGTGGTTTTCATCTTTACCAGTTTAGCAAGACTTCCTTTTATTATTTTTGCATCTAATAACTAGCTAATATTTATATAGTGCTTTATTTTCCCCATTTTACAGATGACAAAACTGAAGCAGCAGTCAAATGATTTGCCCAGGGTCACACAGCTACTAAATGTACGAGGCAGTATTTGAACTGGTGTCTTCCTGACTCCAGGTCTAGCACTCTTATCCACTGACCACCACACTGCTTAAGTGCACTTATATTATTTTTTTTTATCCCACCCTTCCTGTTTCTAAGACATTATTCCATTGATGATTATTCCTCTCTCTAATAATCAGTGTCTCCCTTTCTGCTGCCACTTAATCTCTTCCTACCTTCAGACGTTCTTCGAAAGAAACTAGCTATTCTGTGTTGGAGGTAAAGAGAGGGCACATTCCAGGCTCAGAGAACAATAGCTAATAAGCCTGTGCAAAGATGCAAAAACAAAGAATGACTGTCATGTACCAGAAACTAGAAAGAGGCTGGTTTAAAAGGACCATATTTTAAGTGTCACAGGAATTCAAAAGAGAACTATTGCAAAAAATATCTCATGAAGGAAATAGAAACTGAAAAAAATCAGCATTAAACTGTGGCAATTTAAAGAGAGGAGCGCATCCTAATTAAGGAAAATAACATGAACAAAGGCAGAAGTGAGAAATAATATTCACTGAATTTTAAGGACCTATTGTTTGTTAGGTGAGATGTAATAGTGTTACAGAGGACTAACTGCAGATTGTTGTATATGCCATCAAAATTGGCAGGGATTTTTTTTCCCCCCAATTTAACTTAATTTTTTTTTTTTTTGTGGTTGTTATATTAGACAGTTTACAAAGGAATATTTTGGCAAATGGGTGTGTAAAACTTGAAAGGCATCAGTAAAAAGTAATTTGGGTTCCGGTGTTTGGGGAAGCTAACATCTCCAATTACTAGTCATCATTAGATGACATTCAGGATAGTATAGACACCACATGATTTTCAACAAACAAGTTTGTTGTTCAGTCATTTCAGTTATGTCTGACTCTACCCTGTTTTCTTGGCAAGGATACTAGAGTGGTTTGCATTTCCTTCTCTAAATGATGTGCCCAGGTTTCAGGCCAAATTTGAACTGCAATGTTACCAACTCCAGGCCTGGCACTCTATCCACTGTACCACCTTGAGGTGGGCAACAGGTGCTGTTAAAATTGAACATTTTGAAAGTTCAACTGTTCCTCAACCTTTTAAGACTGAATCTTAAAATAAAATCAAACTGGTTAAATGCAGTATACAAACTGTTTAGATATAATATATAGTTGCGTCCAATTCACTTATTTTACTTTTAACCTGGCCTCCCTAGAAGACTGGAATCCTATGGTAAACAATTCTGTTGTATTGCCATTTGTAGCTATACACTTTGGTACTCTACTCTCAATATGGGATAGCTGTTCACTGTAAAATGCAACATGCTATGCCATTTCCTCATTCCTTTTCCTTCCCTCCCCCAATTACTGAATTTTATAGTGTTTTGTCACACTGCCATCTCTGTCATACTTTTCTTCTTTTGCATTTTTCTTTCCTATTCTCCTATGCTGTTTTCATGTGAAAAGGTTATTAGCATTTTACAAACACTTCTTCCACATAGTGAAGCAATACTTGTACACTGTCTTCAGTCCTGTTTCTTGGCTACTAGATGGCTAGTAAGGGGTTGCTTTACCACCAAAACAAGCCTTTTTAGGGATTTTTCCCAGCTGCTTCCAAGTAGAGAACTGTCCAAGATGTCTTTTTTGGAATCCTGAGGTTATCTCCTTGTTTTCCTAATCTTTCTGAATTTATTGAATATTATAGCCTTATAGCCTGTGTTCCAAATACAAACCCTTATTTTTGATCCTGTTTTACTCTGGGCCAAACTAATTAGTTAATTAATAAGGCCAGACCTTAATTAGTAGAAAAAAACACCAGATTAGGACTCAAAAGGACTTAGGTCATCCTACATTGGTCATTTACTAGCCTTGTGAGCTTAGAAATATGGATCTAAAACTAGAATTGGACTTTTAGTGATTTTCTTTTTAGAGCATGATGCTTTTAAAGCATAATTTTAAAGCGTAATTCAGAAACTAACAGCCAGAATGCGAAGCCAGGCCATTTTCTGGCTCAAGCATTCTTTATGCTACAGGCACTACAAGCATCTTTGGGAGTTAGCATTTGTAAAATGGATATGCTACTGTTTGTCCCACCTCTTTCATAGGGTTCATGAGAATTAAATGTGATCATTTGCCATGAGTTCTCACATCTCAAGTCTATTACTTGTCATCATTCCCCATTCTCTCCTTTACTACAGGACAAAAAAAAAAGACATGAGTCTCTTCACCAAGGCCAAACCCTATGCCTGCTCTTTTATCTTATAGCCTCCCAATAATTCTCCCTATCTTATTTCCCTTCTCCAAGTTGCCAAACATTCCAGTGATGAAATGAAATGGGGAAATTAGCAGCTGAGATTAATTTTAAAATACAAATATCATTAGATACCACTTAATGAAATTCATTGGCATTTTGACACATTGTTAATATTCTGAGTAGTATGATTAAAAATAAAACCATAGAGCTTTATGTGAGAAGAATTGGCATGGTGAGAGTGGGCCAGGAGGCTCCTTGGGAAAAGGGTACTACCATGGTAGCAGAATCTCAGTCTACTTTAAGGGGTAGGGAATAATCACCAACCCCTTCCTGTGTTATCAGTCTGAGAAAGTGACTGCCCTAAGTTGCAGCTCTGATAAAAAGGAAGAATGTGACAATGGGAAAGATTGCTGTGGGATCAGCATCTTAAAACTTGGTTAAGAAGAGCAAGTTTGTCTTTAGCTATATCACCCTTCTAAGCTTTAGTTTTCTCATCTCTAAAATGGGGATACTTGTATATGTCCCTCAGAAGGCTATTGTGAGAATCAAATGAAAATATGTAAAATATGTATTTTACATAAAGCATTTCTAAATGTCAGATGCTTTTCCAAGATAATTTGATGAGGGGGGCAGAATCTAACCACAATTAAATATATACTACTTGTTAAAAGCATTCTTCTCAAATTATTAAGATATTTAAAATGTATAGATTACAAAACATAAGAGACCTTTATATAGTCAGATTTATTTGCTGGGGGAGGTGTGGTCAAGAGGGATGGAGAGGAGATAAGTCAAGATTATCAGTATATATTACTAAAAATTAAACTCCTCAAATTCAAGTTTAGATCATTTTAAAATGGCAGGAGGAAAAAAAATCCTGTAAACTGGTATTTTTTAAAATCTTGTTTGACTGCAACGATGTCCTCCACTGTTTGCATTTCGGTTCGTATTACAGTGAAACATGTAGCATAGTTGTTCTTAATAAAATTGTTTCAGAGAAGCTACACCTCAACTCTAAGAATAATACATGTAAGGTAAAAATAACAACTTAATCTCTAATAGCTGAGACATAATGTCCTTGACTACAGCACTAAATAATCAATGAAAATGTGCTGCTAAATAAAAGTACTCTGATTTATTTAAAAATAAATACTTCTTTGTTTTCAAATAAACTAGACTATCAGAGATGACTAAATTTCTAGACACTTTCTAATATTTTTTTTTCTAAACCAATCAGTACTGACATAAAAAAAATCAGCTATAACCCAAATTTTTGCCTTATATCAATCAGCTACGTTCCACCCTTACGGATCAGATACAAAGTGTTAAGTAATTTCAGGTAAAATGAAGTGTCACAAGTCCAAGGTAATTTTGTGATTTAAATCTTTAATATTGAGCATTTTAAAAATGTGCTTTCAGTGAACTAAGAATGAAATGCTAATTTTGTAAAAATATATACAAAAATGTGTTCTCCATTTGAATTCTAGGTGGGGAAAAAAACAACCGAAGTAGTGCTTCTAGAAATTCAAGTTTTCATTTTAATTAAAGTATTAATTTGATTTATTATTAGCTCTGTAAATTACACAATAAAATTTTAAGTAACTTTGTTAACAGAGACACCTTTATAAATGTTATGTGCCTTTGGTAAATAGGCTACTCAATGAATGGCTAGTTCCCTTCCACCTTCTAATGAAGCAGCAGTATAGATTAGTTTAAATTTTATTATTAGAACTGGACTTGCTAGACCTTTATTCTCTGATCCTCTTCCTCCCATTTCACCTGCGCCCCATTTTGCACATCACTTGGTTAGAGCTATACTGGCAAGGCCTTTTAATGTCAACAACAAGATGAACTCGGCTTAGGCTTTCGGTGAAGATTGACTGTATCTGTCTGAATAAAGTGATCAGACCTATCCTCAGTAGCAAGAATTCTTCTAACAGCTTCCTCAAAAGCTGCTGCAACATTTGTGGCATCTTTTGCACTTGTTTCAAAGTAAGGATAGTTGCCATTGTCCCTGCACCAGGCTTGGGCTTCTTCTGTAGAAACTTGTCTTTCACTTATGTCAATCTTGTTACCCAAAATCACAAAAGGAAAACTTTCAGGCTCTTTGACATCTGCATAATAAATGAATTCTTTCTTCCAGTTGCTCAAGTTCTGGAAACTTTGAGAGTCATCTACACTAAAAGTAAGAAGGCAACAGTCAGAACCTCTGTAAAATGGTGTTCGAAGGCTTCTAAAACGTTCTTGACCTGCCGTGTCCCAAATCTGCATAGTTACAAAGTGTCCGTCCACTTCCAAGTCTTTATTTAAAAATTCCACACCGATTGTGTGAAATAACTGGCTCTCAAATTTGTTAGTGACATATCTATTCATAAGAGAGCTCTTCCCAACGCCACCATCTCCAAGGAGAATGACTTTAAAAAGTGATGATTTTCCTGCCATTGTTGAATGAAAATATCTTTTTAGCAAAATCCTATAAAAACAAAAAGAACAATCATTACTAAATCTTTTAGTTCCTGTTCAGACAAATTTTCCACTTTTTACACAAATATTTCCACAAAATATATTCACACAAATTTTTTTTTTTTTACAAATATTTATTTACACAAATGTATCTTTACACGTATAATGTACACATTGTCAACTATGAATGCCCAAGAAGTGGGAATTCTGTTGTCTCCATCCTTGGAGCTCTATAAGCAGGGGCTGAAACAACCACTTGTCATATATGTTATAAAAGGGATTCCTTTTGGCTATGGATTGGATGAAATGTCCCATTTCTAACTCTCAAATTCTGTGATTCTTTAAATAAACTATATGAAGGGAAGATTATAAACTACTGAGTTAAACTACCTCCAAGGATCCGACTAAGAATTCACTGGTGTGCAGCACTTTTCTCACATCATCCTGGTAGTACAAGTTTTACAGATGAAACTGAAAGCTAGAAAGGTTAAGTGACTTGCCTATGGTCACAAAGGTAGCATCTGGCCGGCTTTACTTCATCTAACATATTCTTGAACTAATTAAGATTACTTTTGGTAGCATTCTAATAGAGAATTCATTCAATGATCCTTTCACTACACCACACTACCCTGCCTACCTGCCTGCTTCTCCATTCAAAGTCCCATTAAGTAAAACTATTACAAAATTAACAAAATCAATATATAATTATACTTAAGACAGAGTCTTTTTTGCATGTAAGATCTTCCAACAAATTTAAAAAATTTCCTTAGTTAATATACAAAGACTGACAATGTAACAAACTCTTTACCTTATAACAGAAATGTGAAATTTTCCTACTTTTCCCAAATTTTAGAACTGAATCAAAACAGCAGTAGGCCGTAGTAACAATCCATGTTATACAATCATTTGCTGAGAACTGACCTTTCCAACAAATGTTAATTCTATCCAGAATGAAGCAGAATGGCTTAAAAGGAGTAAACGGATGCTAATAAGAGCACTTATATCTAGAGTCAGAAGACTGTGAGCTCAAATTTAGCCTCAGATACTTGCTAGCTGTGTGCCCCTGGGCAAGTTACAGAACCCTGCGTGCCTCAGTTTCCTCATCTGTAAAATGAGACAGAAAAGGAAATGGCAAACCTCTCCAGCATTTTTGCCAAGAAAACCCCAAAAGGTCAGGAGGAGTTGAACCCAAGTAAAAATGATTAAATAACAAAAGTAAATTGAAAATAGATTTGTTAGCTGATGGTTTGTTACTTTACTGGGAAGACTGTAGGCAGGGTAAGGATATTTACTTTTGTGATTTGTTCTCCAAAAACAGTTAAGACAACTGAAATGGTATGGGTCTATTCTCTTTATATGCAGATATGCTTTGTATCTGAATACTTAATGAATCCATAATTTTATTAAAATGGATTCATTGGGTTCACAACTCTATAACTTAGTAGCTATTCCTCCAACAGACAATTATTCAATATGATACCTTCACTAAAAAGTGTATTTTTCTGAGTAAGCTATACACAATGTCCTCTATACACAGTGTCCTCTAAAGAGATGAAAAACATTTACACAGGTGAGAAAGTTTGTTTTCTGTGCCCCTAGTCATTTTCTAAGCCAGAGGTTCTCAACCTGTGGGTTATGTTCAATTTGTAAGGATGAAAATACATCCTGCATATCAGATATTTACATTACGATTCATAACAGTAGCAAAATTAGAGTTATGAAGTAGCAACGAAAATAATTTTATGGCTGGGGGTCACCACAACATGAGGAACTGTATTAAAGGGTCACAGCATTAGGAAAGTTGAGAACCACTAACAAAGGAGGCCCCACTAACTCCTTCAGTGTGATCAACAAGATTCTGCCATGAGAGTAAAGGCTCTGAATTCAGAAGCAAAAGGCACAAATTAAGTCACTGTGTCACACTTTTTAGATTTATAAGACCCTTTTCTCACAAAAACCATGTTAGATACAGTGTATTATATCAACTCCAACTGACAGATAAGGAAACTATAGGTGAGAGACTAAAAATCATTTGTCCACGATCCCACCCCACAGGTTATCAAGAACCTGAATTCAAAGGTACTTTTCCTAACTCAAATCCTACATTCTTGCTATTAGGCTAAAACTGGAATAGAACTTTTCATGCAAAAGCTTCAACTGTTCCACTAGAATAAAGGCAATTATAGGTACGGCCCCATATTCCAAAATCAGAGGACTTGAGTGACTGATACTGGAGAAGTAAGTTCAGGAACCTATTTTCTTATTTGCAAAATTAAGAGTCTCAATTAAATATTGTTTAAGGTCCCTTCTAGCTCTCACTCTATGATGGTGATTCTCAACCTTCTTAATGCTGTGACCCTTTAATACAGTTCCTCATGTTGTGGTGACCCCCAACCATAAAATTATTTTCGTTGCTACTTCATAACTGCAATTTTGCTACTGTTATGAATCGTAATGTAAATATCTTATATGCAGGATGTATTTAAATTGAACATAACCCACAGGTTGAGAACCGCCTCTCTATGATGTTTTGAACTCAGAGAACAGAATCCCTGGTCACTGCAAATTAATATGGGCTAAGTAGGAAGCCTGCTGTTTTTATATTCTGAACCTGCAGAGCTTTCCAGCTGGCTGACAGCAGCTGAATATAGAAGCAAACTATTAGCCCAGAGGTGTGCTGCTCAGACCAAAATCCAAGTCAGCAGCTTGGAAAGGTCAATGATCAAACTTTGATCTACAGCAGACCACTATGGGAGCAGAGAAAGCTTTCAGGTTCCCAGTCTGAGCTGTCCCTGAGATACTGGAACAACACAATACACAATACCACAAGGAAATAAATCAACAGCACCAACCCAGACATTCCCTCCAAAAATGCACAGAGCCAGGCCATAATATCAAATCCTAGTCAGGAAATAGGATAGAACAAACAAAGAATCCCACCAAAAAAGTTATGGTAATAGATGCTTAAGACATAAATCCAGGAGGGAAAAGAAAAAAAAAGAATGTAATACTATAAGCAAAACCTCCTAGAAAAACATAGGTTGGGCACAAGTTCAACTAGAATTCCTAGCAAGGAGAAAGCAAGAGTTTTGTTTGTTTTTTAATGAACTATAAAATGTTTCTTAAATAAAATGTGAGCAGTATAAGAAAAAATGAGAAATGAAAGCTTATGTAAGAAGAGAGAAGAAGCTTTGGAACAATTAGCAGAAAACCATACCTGAGCAACAAATGGACAAAATGAAAAATAACGACTTCATGAGACACTAAGAAATAAAATCAAAACACTGGGGAATGAATAAAAGAAAATGTAAGGCATCTCATCTGAAATAAGTGCCCTTGAAAAGAGATCAAGGAGAAAAAAAAAATCTAAAAATCATTAAACCACTTGAAAGACATGACCAAAAAAAGAGTCTAGACATCATATTTCAAAAATCCTTAAAAGGAAACTTCCAGATTCTCAGAACCAGAGGACAAAGTAGAAACCAAAGAATCCACTGTTTACCTCCTGGAAAGAAATTCCAAAATGAAAGCTCTCAGAACACTGTAGCAAAAATCCAGAACTTCCAGGGAAAGAAAGAAAGAAAGAAAGAAAGGAAGGAAGGAAGGAAGGAAGGAAGGAAGGAAGGAAGGAAGGAAGGAAGGAAGGAAGGAAGGAAGGAAGGAAGAAAAAAAGACTACAGTCTACCAGAAACAAAGAATTCAAATACCAAGAAGCTACACAGCCAGAATCACATAACATTTAGAAACTATCACCATAACAGAAAGCTTGGAATACAATATTCCCAAAGGCTTACAACTAAGAATTACTTACCCAGGAAAACAAGTATAATATTTATAATATAATATAATAATAATTATACAAGTATAATTCCAATCATTCCCAATAAAAAGACTAGAGCTGCACAGAAACTGAAATACAATACAAAACGGGGAAAAAAATACAGATAAGCATGAATGAGCAATCACAGGGGACTAAACAAGGATAAACTATATTCATATATGAGGAAATAATACATCATATCCTGATAACTAAAAAAAAAAAGAAATCACAAGAGGTTTCAGAGTCTAATTAGACAAAAAGCCTGGGAATGGTTTTGTTATTTTCTGATGATTACAGAAGAATGGAAAGGGGGTCGGTGGGAGGGTGTAGGGCTTAAGAGGGTAAGGAAGGAAGAGATAATTTTCTCTAGAGCATGTAAGTAAAAGTCTATACAAACAAAAGGAGGAAAGAGAGCAGGCAAGTTTAAAACCTCAAGGTGACCTGAACTGGTCAAACTAGAGGGAAGAACACACACACACACACACACACACACACACACACACACACACACACACACACACACATATTCTCTCTGTGTCTGTCTGTCTGTCTCTCTCTCAGGTATTTCACCTAGGGAAATAGAAAGGAAGAGAGTGGAGGGAAAGGGAAGAACAAGGAGGGGTGTGGATTAAGAGAGAGATTAGTCCTAAGCAAAACAAACTCTTAAGAAGGGTGAATGAGGTGTTTCAAAAGGGAAAGGTTATTGGGCTCTGGGAGAGGAAAAGAGAAGAGAGGCAGGGGGGCAGAAACAGGCTACACTAAATCTAGGACCCTGGTGCTACTCAACTTCTATTTCACCTCTCTCTTCTTTGGAAGAGAAAAAAAAAGTATAAGAATAGGATGAAGGAAAATTCACAATCAACAATTATTACAGTAAAAAGAAATATGGTAAACTCATCCAAGATAGATAAGAAGGCAGAATCCAACAATATGCTGTTCACAAGAAACACACCTAAACCAGAAATATGCACAAAGAATTAAAATGAGGCGCTGGAGCACAATCTTTTATGCTTCAACTGAAGTAAGAAGGGCAGAGGTAGCACCCATGATATCAAACAAAGGAATAGCAAAAATAGACAAGACAGAGAAATTACATTGTGCTCAAAGGTACCACAGACAATGAATTAATATTGTGGGAAACTATAGGAGGAATTTTGTTTCCACATAATTAAAAGTGTTTCTATCTTTGAGTGATAGCAGAATGTGAGTCAGAGGTAACTGGTTCTAATCGGAGCTGTAATCTAGCAGAGCCAGGCTTCAGTTCAGGTAATGGCTTAGAGGCTTATAGGCAAGCAAGACTTGTTTGAGGGGAGCATGATGTGGGCAGTTCAGGAGGTTGTGCCTAGCCAATGGAGAATAAGGCAGGAAATTCTAACAGAAGCAGTATAAAAGAGTTCAAATTGGCATGCTCCATTAAGGGAGCTACCCATTTATTCAGAAAGAATAAATTAAAATAAATGTAATGAAAACCTTCCTGGCTTTCCAACAAATACTATTTATTCCTAAACTAAGTGTATTTCTAACAATATTAAACATACACACTCATGGAAGGGACTCATGATGGAAAATGTCACCCAGAGAAAGAACTATGGAGTCTGAATACAGAGAAGCAGACTATTTTCTTTATTGTTTTTTCTTTCTCATGTTTTCTCGCATTCATTATAATTCTTCCATACAAAACGAGTAATGTAAAAATATGTTTAGGGGAGGCTAAGTGGCACAGTGAATAGAGCACTGGCCCTGAAGTCAAGAGGATCTGAGTTCAAATCCAGACTCAGACATATAACACACACTAAACTAGCCATGTGACCTTGGGCAAGTCACTTAACCCCAATTGCCTTAACCTTCCCCCCTCCAAAAAGCAAAAAAAAAAAAAAAAAAAGTAAAAAATATGTTTAATATGTATATGTAGAGCTTACATCAGATTGCAGACTGTCTTGGGGAAGGAAGGGGGAGGCGGGAAAATTTAAAACTTTTGGAAATGTTGAAAATTTAAAATAAACCAAAAAATCCCCAAACACACAGGAAATGACAAGAGCATCTAAAAAAAGGGGGAAAGGCTAAAAATGAAATTATAATAGTGGGGGACTTCAATCTATCTTTCTCAGACCTAGGTAAACCTAACTCCTCAAATAAACCAAAGACGTAAAAGGCCCTGAATTGAATTTTAGAAACGTTAAGATATGATAGACTTCAAGAAATTATACATATAGGAAGGAATATACATATTCTAAAATGATTGTGGCATATTTATAAAAACTGACAACGCTGTTATTTGGACATAAAAAGCTCACAAATGTAGAAAAAACAGAAATATTAAACATTAAATGTGGTCTTTTACAGACCACAATGCAACAGATATGATAAAAGGGCCACTGAGGAAACTTATTAAAAATTAATTGGAGTTAAGTAGCTTAATAGTTTCTTCAGTGGCCCTTCATTAATATTAATTATTAACTTCTGTTAAATCTAAAAAAACAGATGGACCAAAGAACAAATCAGAAAAGCAGTAATTTCATAAAAATGACAATGAGACAACATACCAAAATTTTTGGAATGTGAGCAAAGTAGTTCTTAGGGGAAAACTGAATCCTAAACACTTTCACCAATGACAGTGAACTGGACCTGCAATTTTAAAAGCCTAGAATACCAACTAAATGCCCCAATTAATCACCAAAACAGAAATCCTGAAAACACTCCAAAACAAAACAAAAATCCACTACATTAACAAATACTTCTAGATTGTTTGTTTTTTTGGGGGGGTGGAGAGGAAGGAGAAGATAAACCATTAGCTAATCTGATTTAAGAAGAAAGTCAAATTATCAGAATAAAAAAAATAGGAAAAAGATGAATTCAGAATAAAGAAATTTAAAAAATTATTTTGTCCAATTACATATGAATAAGACTGATGACCTAACTGAAATGAATTTTACACCAACATAAAATGCCCAGATTAACAGAAAAAGAAATTGAACAAACTCCAAAAGACGACAGGCTCTAGCCAGGCAGACTGCTAAGGCCTGAATTCCAAACAGAAAAGTATCTATTTTATCCCAGAAATAAGCCCAAGCCCCAATAGCCTCTTGAACAGGGAAGAAAGAGACTCAAACTTGTACTTCAGGAATGTCACTCTGGTACCTGTGTGGGAGATGGAGGGGAATCCAGTTAGGAGCCTAATTACAACTGCTGCACCAAGATGATAAAGGTGATAAGACTAGTCTAAGGCAGAGGTTTAACTCTCATAAATGAGGCATGAAATCACAAATCTGACATTTAAAAAAAAAGAACTAAAAGCAAACTGATGAAATACATAAGACAAAATTTATAAAAAGCAATTGATATGTTTCAAGTTTCTAATTTATGAACACTCTTCCCAACACTTAATAGCCATGACATTTTGGGTAACAAAATGGAGATTATCACATGCACTATGGATGCTGGAGGGTAACTATTTTGTAGCCTTAAAATACTATGTAAATTGTTACCATTTAACTGGCTTTATATATTAAAAAAAAAATGGACTTGGGGTATCTGTTGAGGATATAGTATCATATTCTTAAGTTACAACAGACACTATAGAAATACTTAAAGAATTAAATTATGGGGGCGGCTAGGTGGCGCAGTGAATAGAGCACCGGCCCTGGAGTCAGGAGTACCTGAGTTCAAATCTGGCCTCAGACACTTAACACAAAAAACTAGCCGTGTGACCTTGGGCAAGTCACTTAACCCCAACTGA
>JAQQSW010001233.1:0-20499 GCA_028646575.1 Pseudocheirus occidentalis
TATTATATTGTATAAAGTTACTATATTCTGAGTACTGAATATAATGCTATTCCATACTATATATAATATATAGTATGGAATAGTATTATAGTATATATAATACTGGGATATAATATTCCAGTACTGAGCACTGAGAGGACAAAGAAAGGCAAAAAAAACCCAACATATAAACTATGTCCAAACAAGATACATTCAGGACAAGTCGGAGGTCATCTCAGAGGAAAGGTATTATCATTAAAGGTGACTGGGAAAAACTTGAATGAGGAGGAATTTTAGCTGCGACTTAAAGGAAGCCAGAAAGAAGAGACAAAATAGGGGACAGTCAGTGAAACTGCCCAGAGTTGGGAGATGGGGCAAGAAACAGTAAGGAGTTTTATGCCTTTGGAATGTAGAATGTCTGGAGAGGAAGGAAGTAGGAAAGCAAGAAAGATTGGAAAGGCAGGAAGAGGCAAGGGTGTTATGAGCTTTAAAAACTCATTACTCAATATACTAAGTGCCAGGCATTATGCTAATAAGCTTCTAAAATCTCAGTGCTTCTCAACTTTCCTAATGCTGCGACACTTTAATACAGTTCCTCATGTTGGGGTGACCCCCAACCATAAAATTATTTTTGTTGCTGCTTCATAACTGTAATTTTGCTGCTGTTATGAATTCTAATGTAAATATCTAATATGCAGGATGTATTTTCATTGTTACCAACTGAACATAACCCACAGGTTGAGAACCACTGGTAGATTAAGCTTAAAGGTAAATTATTGATTGCATTGATTGTATAATGTTGTATAATATTGATTATATGAGTCCCTGAGCCTCTGATTCAGGTTCCCAATCCCCCCCAAGAGTCTGCAGATTACAGCAAGTACTATCATTTCAACTCCCTACATCCAACTCCCTACTGAAGCCTGCTTGGGCATTTCAATCTTGGGCGATGTCCTTTACAGTTTTATGGAGATGAGAGGTGATATATTGAAAATGGGAGAACTACAGAAGAACAGTTTACATCACCTAGTTTAAGCATGGGGAACCTGCAGCTTCGAGGTCAAATGTGGTCCTCTAGGTTCTCAGCTGTGACCCTTTGACTGAATCCAAACTTCACAGTTCTCTTTGGATTCAGTCAAAGGGCTGCACTTGAGGACCTAGAAGACCACATGTGGCCTCAAAGCCACTGGTTTCCAACTCTGGACTAGTCCCTTTGTTGGCAATTCCAGAGCATAGGAAGAGTACTAGAACATCCCTAGTCCTTTGTATCCTGGAGAACCCTAAATTCTAGCCTGTTCAGTCCTATATGTTACCTAGATTGGGGGTAACAAGCAGAGTAGGCACTTGTCTGTATGACGATTCAAAATTCATCAGAAAACCTTTCCCTTCCCTAAAGAACATCTCTCTCACCTACTTTCTACCACCTGAAACTTCAATATAAATTTGATCCTTTAAAGTCAACTTTCAGTTCCTTGTTCAAATCAATTCAATTCAACAAGTGTTTATTTATCACCTAAGGAAAAAATTAAATACTCTGCCCTTGAAGAACTTATACTGGATAGATATGATATGTGCACAGAACAGAATAATACATGACTCAGGATAAAGGAAGCAAAAGAGAATACAGTAAAATGTGCCAAGATTGCGAGTGATATGTACAAGATACTATAAAAGTTCAGAAGAGGGAGAGATCATTTCTGGCCAAGGAGATAAAGGAAGCCTTCCTGGTGCAGGTAGGGTGGATTCCAACTGATGTACTGGTAAGGGAAGAAGTGATCAGACAAAATGCTCTAGGAATTCTTAAGAAAGGAGAGCACTAATAATTGGAAAGAGAAAGGAAGCTTTGGTGGAAGTCGTACCTGAGCTGAGTCTTAAAGGAAGATAAGGATTCTAAAAGGCAGAGATAGGCATGTATTTCAATCATGAATGATGGCCTGTATGGGGGCATAGGAGTAAGAGCAAGCACGTTGAGTGTGGGGGACAGCTAGAAGTCCGATTTCACTGGAATGTTTACTGCCATGAAAGGGGATTGTGTGAAATGAATTTGGAAAATTAAGTTGGAACCATATGGAACATATCAAGTGCCATGATAAAGAATTTTAGTATATATTATATTTGTATATATTTATATTAGTATATGTATTTTGATATATAAACATACATATATACTTATTTTTATATAAATATATAGTATATATATACTATATTTGTATATTACTATATATTAATATTGGTACATATTTTAATACAAAGTACTCGAATTTATCCTTTAACCAAAAGGGAGACTCTTAAAGAATTTGGAGCAGGAAAGTGAAATGATCAGACTTGTGCCTTGGAAAGATTATTTTGTCATCTAGAAGAAGGATGGATAAATGTGAATATGCTTGAGAAAGTTGGCAATTTAAGCCTTATTGGTCATTTGTATATTAACATGAATGACTTCAAGTTTTTTTCCTAAGAGAAGGTCTCAGTACTGAAAAAGATAATGAGATTTTAAAGGCACTGCATAAGTTATGCAAGATTGAGAGAGATAGAAACCCGGAGAAATATCACTTGAAAGGAGTTTCTGGGAGCGCCAAATTTTATCCTTACTTGTTGACAGTTTTGTGTAAAGTTGACTCCTAAGACTAGGAATCCAGTTAAGTTCATGAAATTTAAGACACCTCTGTCTAGGATTCTTACCACTTACAAGAGCTACCTTGGGTCACTTACCAATGTTGCTGAAATTGTATCTCTCCCTCCATATACTCCCAGGTCATCTTTCTCATTGTGCAAACCATGAATGGCCACATGAATGGCCACCAAGTAAACCAATATAAAAAAACAACCAAATCTATTTGATAACTTGTGGGATGTCCCTTAAAAAAAAAAAAAGTTGTGGCAGTTACAGATGTTTGGCCACAAGCAGAAGCCTGTTGGGACTTTTTTGAAGAAGAACAAAATTAGGATGAGAGTGAGGAACAGAAAGCAGGAGAGAAGGAAATAAAACTAGAGGGCATGTGTGGAGAAGGCAGTGGCACTAGGAAACAGGAAAGGATAAAAAAGAAATGCCCAAAGTCACAGCTGAGTGGCTTAGAAGGAAAAATAAGAACAGTATGTATAATCATCACAGCCTTCATTTATACAGTGCTTTAAGCTTCTCAAGGCTGTTTCTTTGGAACAATCCAAAGAAGCCACTGATCCAAATGCTGCTCCAGAATAGCAGTGGAGTAAAAAGGGGATGTTACTCCTGACAGATGAGAGAGGGAAAGGGAGAGATGTTTACAAAGATATGATACAGATAGATTAGATGACAAATAGGTAGACTAAAAGACACAATAAAGGCAGGAATTTGTGCCAAGTGAATGGAGGACAATGACCTTGCCACCTTCACTTTGCTTTTATTTTGACTCAATCTCATTTACTTTCCAAGACAGAAAGAACCTTGAGAGTAAGGTAGTTTTTTTTTTCTTTTTGGAGGGGGGAAGGTAGGTCAGTTGGGGTTAAGTGATTTGCCCAAGGTCACACAGCTAGTTGTGTGTGTGTGTGTGTGTGTGTGTGTGTGTGTTAAGTGTCTGAGGTCAGATTTGAACTCAGGTCCTCCTGACTCCAGGAGTGATGGTCTATTCACTGTACCACCTAGTCACCCCAAGAGTAAGGCAGTTTTTAGACCCCAACTTTCAAGCAGTTCCTATGAGGGCCTTGTGGCAAAGTCTCCTGAAATTGGTTTGAAGCCAGCACACAGTCTCCATAAGGGGTTGAACAGGAAGGGAAAGGATTTTCTAACCCCAAGTCAGATAATTACCTGTGACAATAGACTGCAATTCAACAACAGATACAGGGTGTCATAAAGAAAAGAAGCAATCTTAGCTTACGGATCCTGTGCCTAATTTTTGTTCAGCAGAACCCTTACCTAGAAGTGGCAGCTCCAATTCTTTGGGCATGATTAATGAGGCATCAACATGTTCCTATCAGGGAGAGGGATTCTAGTAACTTGACCCTAATCAGATAGAATCAACCTGATAGCAGGTGGCTATAAAGAGATGAAACCCAGAAGCTGGTAGCAGAGGCCGCCCAGAAGTGACTGAAATCAACAAAACAATGCGACCTGTGAAATAGTTCCACTGTATCACACGAACTTCCAGGAAAAGCACGTGTTAACATACAAAGATGCCTCTGACAAACATTTAGCATTAAACATGTTTTGTTTTACTGGATCCACCATTTGGGGGTCCAAATAAAACCTTTTATTTATTTTATTGTTGTTGCCGTGCCAATCTGTGAGCTAGTCAGCATGAGGACCTTCCAGAATGGGAACTTCTTCCACTGACACAGATCGGCAACTCATCTGTAACTTATGGTTTTAGAGAGTTGTCTGATACGCTGAAAGGTTGTGAACTTGCTCACGGAAATAGAATGTATCAGAGACAAAATGTGAACCCCTACCTTTCCTGACTCCAAGACCTTCTATCCCAGAGGTTCTCAACCTGCGGGTTATGTTCAATCTGTAACAATGAAAATCGATCCTGCATATCAGATAGATTCATAACAGTAGCAAAATTGCAGTTATGAAGTAGCAACGAAAATAATGTTATGGTTGGGGGTCACCACAACATGAGGAGCTGTATTAAAGGGTTGAGTCATTAGGAAGTTTGAGAACCACTGCCCCAGCCATTGTCATGTTTCTTTTCCATTTGTAATTAAGACCAGGGGAGTCTTTTGATCACAATTCTGATATAGTCCTATGTAAATAGGAACTCCATGTTTGGAGTTCTGTCCACTGCCCATTGTTCTAGCTCTGGCTTTTATCTAGTCTAGATAAAAGGGATAATGAGCTTTTCTCTCTCATTTCTTTGTAGTTCATTTTTAGATTCATTTTAGTGTCTTCTAGTGAATGCTAGGAGTCAGTATATAATAGAGAAGCGTGTTAAGCAAGGAAGTCTCTGGTGTCTACCTGCCCCCCCTCCCCGGTTTTCAAAATTTTATTAAATTTAAAAATATTAAAATTACTTTTTAAAAAACTAACAGACATTTATTTTTTTCTCTTTTTCACACCTCTTCCCTTGACTAGAAAGGAAAAAAAAAACTTTATAACAATTACCCTTAGTCAAGCAGAAAAGAATTCTCACACGAGTCATGTCAAAAGCTGAATGATTAAGTATATTTAGTGCATCTCCCTTCTGTCAAGAGGTGGGTAGCACACCTCCTCATGGGTGAATGATTGATCAATGGTCTTAAATCTTTCCAAATCATTCATTTCTGTAATGTTATTATAGACTATTCTGGTTCTTTTCACTACATTGTACATCAGTTCATACAGCTCTTCCCAAGTTCTTCTGAAATGGTCTCTCCTTCATTGCTCCTTACAGCACAATAGGATTCTATTACATCCATACACCATAACTTGTACAACCATTCAATTGATGGGCATTGCCTTAGTCTCTAGTTCTTTGGCACTGTGAGAAGAGATATAAGTTACTTTCCTACTGTCTATGCCTTTACCTCTTTCTATGGGCTCTTTGGGATATAAATCGAGTAGATTAAAAACAAAATTTTTATTGAGTCAAAGGGTGTGCACAAACATTGTGTGGCGATCAAAGATCAACTGTGAAAGAATACGATGATCGGAGACAATTCTTCCCCCTTCCCCCAAGGCAATCAAATCTAAGTGACTTGCCTAGGGTCATAAAGCTAGTAACTGGAAAGTGTTTGAGGCCAGATTTAACTGAGGTCCTTCTGACTCTCTCAGCTCAGTGCTCTATTCACTGTACCATTTAGCTGCTTTTTATCCAAGACGGTTCTAAAAGACTCATGATGGGAAAAGCTATTCATATTCAGAGAAAGAACTATAGAGTCTGAATGCAGATCAAAGCATACTATTTTCACTTTTTTCTATTCTTCCTCATGGTTTTTCCCTTTTTGTTTTGATTCTTCTTTCACAGCATGACTAATGTGAAAATATGTTTAATGGGATTGCACATGCATGACCTATGTTGGATTGCTTGCCGTCTTGGGGAGGGAAAAAAATTTGGAACCTAAAATCTTATAAAAAATGAATGTTGAAAACTATGTCTACATGCAATTGTAAAAAAACAAAATACTATTTACAAACATCAACAAAAGGGGGTGTGTGTGTGCACAGTTTAGTAACTTTAGGGGGCATAGTTTCAAATTTCGTGAAAAAGACTTTCAGCCAGTTTTGTCCAAGTATCATTCTTCTGCCTCTGGGAAATAGATCCAGTTGATCAGTGTTCTAATCCCTAAGGGTACCCAAAAAGAGAGAGGGTCCAGAACACCAGACTCTCTGGTTTAGAATGGTGTTCTTAAGTGAGAGTGTCCATGGAGATGTGAAATTAGTTGGGACAAGAATCTGGGTTTGATTCCTGCTTTCTACCACCACTGAGCTGTGGAACTGTATTTTATTTATTCATACTCTCTGGGCTATAGTTCCTTTATAAAACATGATCTAGATGGGGTGAAAGGTTCCTTCCAGCTCTGACATTCTGGTAAAAGTTTGGGTGGTTTTTGCTTACTTTTAAAAAACAAATAAGTTCTTTCCTCCCTGTTGGTTATGTTGAGGACTAGGGGTGCTGGGAACTCCAAAATTCAAGGGCAACAGACATGGGTCATGCCTCAAAAGAATTCAACCCAAGCCTTCTTTTAGTCAGAGACAAAGTTAATTAAAACTGGATGGGGTGGGCAGGATTTTAAGAATCTGAGCATTTGGGGCACTTGTATTGACAAGCAGGCCAGGCTCTCAAAGAACTGGAGCACTTTAATGGAGGCAAGATAGACCTTTTATACAGTAAGAATGTGGAATGATGCAATCTAGGAGTGACTAAGTAATCTGGGATGACTGGGAGGTAACAAACCTGGAGGTGACAGAGAAGGGGTCTAGATGGAATCAAGGAATGACAGTCTGGGGGGAGGGGGAGAGTGTTCCAGGTACAGACAATCAGGGCCACAATGAAAGGGAAGTTGAAAGGATTAACCGGCAAGGGCCAGGTGCCCCAGGTGAACACGAGGGACCTGGGCCACATGGAAAAGTCAGGGGCCTTTTAGGGTTTCATCATTAGTGCCCCCATCAGTTAGAGAACAGACTAAGAGATGAAATAGCTTTGAGTTCACAACATACAAGCATTTCAAATGTGTAAAAATGACATCAAGGATAGGAAAGGAAGAAGAGAAACGTTGACAAAATAATACCTAAAAGTCCCAGACCCAGCACTGTGAAATTGGCATCTCTTGTTTCCCTCTTTTGACCCCATTCCCATCCCAGTAACCATGGTTCTTCCATCTCTGTTGTTCATGTGAGTCTGCCTCTTGGTAAATATTTCCAGTTGCTCCACTGGGAACCCAACTAGCCAGTTCTAGTTGGGCAACATTGACCCATTCACCTCCTCTCTTTGCTCCCCGCTTACCTGTGGGTGCTCTGCCCAAAGGAATGTAAATTTTCATGGCTAAAACGTAGGAAGACATCTTGGGGTTTAGGTTTGGGGTCTAGATGTTTTTCTTAAAGATCATGCCTTAAACCCAATTCATTCTGGCTCTCATTGATTGGCCAAAATAGGTCCCAGGCCAAGCCTCACTTGGTAGTCCTAATTTGGGCCAGGATGGCTCAGAGTGAATGTAAATAGTATTGCTTCTGTTTTGGCTGGAAACCCTGAGGGTTGTCTCCTCCCAGATTTTTTGGTTTTGGTTTTTTAGCTGTCATTAGGTTAAAAGGACCATTCCTTGGTTCATTTCATACCTATCCTTTATCATTGAATGGGCATTGCCTCAAAGTGAGAGCTCAGACTTGAGCTTAAAAGGGCCAAAGTCTCCCAGAGGCCAACTCTAGTTGTCCTGATCTAGCTTGCCATTGGAACCAGATGACTCCAGAGGAGATAGTGAGGTTGTTGACTTTGCACAGTCCTGCCTCACTTAAATCCAATTCACTTGCAAGTCACAGCATCACATTCCTGTTGTCATGGTCCTCTTTGAGACCAAAGGACAGATAACAAGCCTTTCAAAGCTGTTTTTCTTCACAATGTTATTATCTTCCCAAACATTGTTCTCCTGGTTCCATTCACTATGTTCTTTGATTCAGACCCCTCCCCCCTAGTGGTTATGGTGCAATAACAAATAACACATCATAATATATTCCATTATATCATGTATCACACTTAAATGCACTTATTTACACTTATCATATATACTCCTTAAAAGGGAGATTCTAGGCAGAATCAGCCAATTAAGTGAGAGACTGTAGGGGCAGAGGGTGCTTCCAAAATAAATAGTTCAGGGGTGGAATGTTGAAGTCTCTTAATGTAAGGCCAGAAGAGGGGAAGAGAGGGGAAAAAATGTGAGCTCTCCTTGAAAGAAGGAGAATATTTTGGAGTCTAGGTAACTACCACCAAGAACTGGATTGGGTAAAAATTTAGATACCATGAATCTCAAAGGAATACCTAGGCACCAAGAATGCTAAACACCAGACCTCTCAGATGGGCATTTGACAAAATCTTAAACAGGATTCAGCAATTTAACTACTTTTAAAATCTGATAAATTCTGATAAACTTCAGAATATAAAGCAATTCACAGCACTGCTCATTAGGCATTTTACATTTCACCTAAGCACCGCTGTTCACACTATTCCTTGTACACATCTGCCGGTAAAATGGCTAGAGTTGGACCAATTTTATTGCAAATATTTTCTCTGATACAAAAGTTTTCCATGACAAACCCCCTCCTAGTGGAGGGTAGAACAAGGAACTCCTCCCAAAGGCTCCATTTAAAGAGGGCTCAGGCACATTTCCTGCCAGCTCCCCTCCTTGGACAGACCCTCATGTCCCAGATCACTTACTTTCCCTCTTTCTCTTGCTAAGGAGCAAACAATCCTACTCAGAACATGGTAACTGCCGAGTGAGTGATCCAGGAAGCAGATGCCTTAAAGAAGCAGTCTCTCAGACACTTAATACAAAAACCAGCTGTGTGACCTTGGGCAAGTCACTTAACCCCAAATGCCCTACTTTTCCCCCTCCAAAAAAAATGGAAAAAAAAAAAACCAGTCTCTAGGGCAGCTGAGTGGTACAGTAGATAAAGCTTTGGTCCTGGAGTCAGGAAAATCTGAATTCAAATCCAAAATCAGACACTTATTATTTGAACAGATGTTTCTTAACTAGAGTTAATTGCCTATATTATATGTCATCTGGGCAGCTAAGTGGGCCGGTGGATAGAGCAGAGCCTAGAGTGAGGAAGACTCATCTTCCTGAGTTCAAATCCGGCCTCAGACACTTACTACCTAAATGACCTTGGACAAGTCACTTCATCCTGTTCGCCTCAGTTTCCTCATCTGTAAAAATGAACTGGAGAAGGAAATAGCAAACCACTCCAGTATCTTAGCCAAGAAAACTCCCAAAAGGGGTCACAAAGAGTTAGGCACGATTGAAAAACAAACAAAAATTGAATGGGCTGCCTCATGAAGGTAGTGAATTTCCTTTTTCCTGAGGCCTTCTTGCAAAAGCTAATAGAAATCTAGTCAGGGAGATTGTAAAGGGAATTCCCTTTCAGGTATGGTTTGAAATAGAGGTAACTTTCAACTCAGAGATTCTGTGAATCTTTCCATGATTTCTGTTGCAAGAAACAGTCAGAGACCAGGTTTTGTGAAATTCCAGAGTTATACTACCTGTTACCTCTTCCTGTTTCAGGTCTTCAGATCCAGTCCTAAGGAGTGGTTCCATGGCAGACCTGATAACCTTCATTTGTTTCTCAATGATACTAAGCTTAACATACAGCCAAATTCCAACACAAGAGAGTGAGTATGAGGGCATAAGTGATTTTTGAAATCTTCTTATTTATCCTTGAAGTTTTGAAATATAAAATTTTTAAAAAATTGCAAAAAAAATAAAGAGACAAATCAGGAAAACCAAATAACACAGTGAAAAAATATGCAGTGTTCCACCCCCACTTCACATCTTTACAAAGGAGTAAAGGGTCTTCTCATATCTCTTCTTTGGTGATAGCTTATTCTTTATAATAAGAATAAATGTGGCAGGGAGGTAGTACAGTGTATAGAACACTGGGCTTGGAATTAGGAAGATTTATCTTCATGAGTTCAAATCTGTTCACAGACACTAGCTGTGTGACCCTGGGCCTCAGTTCCTCATCTGTAAAATGAGCTGTAGAAAGCAATGGCAAACCCCTTCAGTAACTTTGTCAAGAAAGTCTCAAAACTGGGTTGTGAAGAGTCAGACACAGCTCAACATCTTCTTCATAATTTTTGCAATATTAATTTTTTATCATTTTATGGGGGCTCTTATTATGCTGCCATAGTCTTTGTATATGTTGTTTTCCTGTCTCTGCTTATTTCATTTTGCATCAAGTCATGAAATCCTTCCTGCTTCTCAGTACTTACCATTGGACAAGCTTGTCATTTCTTAGAGCACTGCACTATCCCCATTATATTCACATACCACAATTAGTTTAGCCATTATTACTTAATCTGTGGTTATCTACTTTACTTCTGTTTCTCTATGATAAAAAACTACAACTGATTTTTTTCTTTTTGCTTTTTGGAGGGCAGTTGGGGTTAAGTGACTTGCCCAAGGACAAACGGCTAGTAAGTGTGTCAAGTGTCTGAGGCCAGATTTGAACTCAGATCCTCCTGACTCCAGGGCTGATGCTCTATTCACTGTGCCACTCAGCTGCCCCCAACTGATTTTTCCAAATGGACTATACCATTGCATTTCTAAATACATAGAGAGGTGAACGTATTATAAATGAGTTTATGTGCATGGTGGTGCACTTAAAATGAGCCCTGCTTTG
This sequence comes from Pseudocheirus occidentalis, assembly GCA_028646575.1. Taxonomy (NCBI): domain Eukaryota; kingdom Metazoa; phylum Chordata; class Mammalia; order Diprotodontia; family Pseudocheiridae; genus Pseudocheirus; species Pseudocheirus occidentalis. The sequence continues at coordinate 10,763 of JAQQSW010001233.1, forward strand.
AACTACATACTTTAAACCACTGGAATTCATTTTTCCCATTGATGTTGAAATGAATGTAACTATTGATGACATACACAAGTGCCCTTACATATAATCCTATGTATTGTTTGCATGTTCTCTTGTGTCCAACATTAGGCTGAATGTTTCTCTAGAAAAGAGACTCAGAGTACTTTGTAAGTCCTAACAAAGCTTACTCTAATATTTGAACTCATTAAATATGGTTCCCATATACATCCTCTTCCCCAAATGTTAATATGACAGAACTGCAGAGAGGTTGATCTGTTCTTCCTTTTCTCCTGTTCACTGAGTGAAAAGGAAAATAGAAATATATTTGTATTATATACATATATATATATACACACACATATATATGTGTAGGTATATATACATATATATGCCTATATATTTGGGTATATATACACATATATGTATGTATTGTGACATATATGCACACACATATAATATATATATATATATATATATATATATATACACAAAATGTTTACCTTTATGCCATATTTCTGTTCTGAGAGAATTTTAACAGAACATAATATTATAGAAAGACATTTGGATCCAGGCTCAGCCTGTTGCTATCTCTGTACATTTGGACAGAGCATCTGACCTCACAGGGTCTCAATTTTATCATTTATAAAATGAGAGAACTGAAGTAGATTTTTAAAGTCCTCTTTAGCTCTTAGATTCTAAGGAAATGAAACATTTAATCATTTCTCTCGTCATGTCTGCAATCCTATTGATCAACTTGTCACAAATTATATATCCCCAAATGGCATAGCCAAATCACAGTCATCACCACTTAAGTAACTTAAGAATAATTTCAGTTAAGATAATAGCTCAAACACTGGCCCTGGAGCCAGGAGGACCTAACTTCAAATTTGGTCTCGGATATTTAACACTTACTAGCTGTATGACTGTGGGCAAGTCACTTAACCCCAATTGCCCTGCCCTCCCCCCTCCAAAAAGCCAAAACGAAAAAAGATAATAGCTCCATCAATAGAGCCACCCCTGATCGAAAGGAAACTGTCCATCTTGGGACTTCCAAACTGTATCTGGAGTATTATTCTTACTGTGCTTCTATATACTGATGCATATATGATTAAATAAATATTCCCATTACCTAATCCATCCATACATGTAATTCTTATCTTTTTATACATGTTGGCATCCTTTCCGCTGCCCCAATCCCACCCCTTTGCTTCATTCAAAGACATTCTCTTACTGCTCCCATTGATCTTGTTGATACTTTGGGGGCTGACTTCTATCCATCTATGACTCACTGCTGAGAGTTCATTAGCTGCTGAGTTAAGAGGGCTGAGCACCTCTCTATGTACTAACTGACCTGTGTTATTCATCTGTCTCTCTGTACATTCCTTGAGCATTCTCACCTGCAGACCTTTCCTCACACTATGTCTTATGCATGAAATCTGACCTCTCAGCTCAAGCTTTACAATCTTCTACATCTCATCCGATACCACTTTCTCTGTGAATCTTTCTTTGAAACTCTCTCCACCAGAGGTGAAATTTCTTCTCATGAACTTCATATAACATTTTATTCAACCTTAGAAAGTCAATACTGTTTTGCATTTTAATGATTTGTATGGGTTTTATCAACCCTGCTAGATTCAAGCTTCATGAGGGCAGAAATTTTATACCTTCTTCAGAGTACTCTTCATATAGCATGTACTTTATTCATATTGGTTGGATTGAATTTGTTATTGTTGAAAACTTTCAGTTCCAGATTCTCCAATTAAAAACGTAACTTTTGATATGAAGACGAAGTTGCTGAGATGGACTAATGTGGAGAGTGTAAAGGACATCACGTGTTTTGTCAGTGTGCTCTCAGAATTCAAATATGGCATAATGGTAAAAATAATTTTGTGTGTGTGTCAAAGTTATGTATGAATATGTATACCTATGTATATACATAAAACTAAAAACGTACATGTATGTAATACAAAAAATATGTTCCTTTTTTCCTATTTGCTCAGTGAACTCAAGAGAAGATTATTTGAAAGAGCTAACAGGCAGTACTAGCATATTCACACCTGGGGATTTTTGTGCTGGGAATAAATAGTACATACTGCTCCCTGAGGCAAGTGTGACGAAAGGCACTCTCACTGGGGGGGGGGGGAGGGGCAGAATACCAACCAAAGTCTTGGGGACATTCTAAAGCTGCTGAGATGCTACTCATTCTTATCAAAGAAAGTGGGCTATTTGGTAGCTCCTTAGTTTAAATAATTCTTTTTGACATCTGTGTACTAATGTTAGTTGTTTCTTCCACCTGGCATCTCGGAGCATAAGTACTGGGTGAAGTACTTGTAGACTTAGGACTTTTCTAAGAAACAGAGAAACTTTGCGGGCAGGAAACTGAATGAAATCAACCCTGATACCTCGACACAAAAATAATAGCAAACATTTGGACAACACTTTGTTTCACAAAACATTTTGCATATGTCACTTGAGTGTCACAACAACCCAGACCCATTTGATAGAGGAGGAAACTGAGAGACAGGAAGATTAAATGACTTGATGAGAGTTTCACAGCTAATAAGGTTCTGAGGCAAGATTTGAATTGACTCTCAGGTCTTCCTGACTCCACACCCAGTACTTTTTGGAGGTAAAAATAAGAAAAAAAGCTAAAGTTAAAAGATTTCTCAAGGTTAATCTGTCTGATGCAGCCACCTCATTTTATGGAGAAGGCAATTGAGGTTCCAGAGAAGCGAAATAGTCACAGAGGATGGTTCATTTAACACATTGAAATTGGAGCTGAGGGGAAATAGAATCATAAGGTGGTCAAATCTCATGGATTCATAAATCAGGGAGCTGAAAGAGGATCTCAAATGCCATTTTGTCCAGCCTTCTGTAGCACCAACTCAATATTCACAGCACTGACAATGAGTGTGAATATGCTGGCATAGTTCTCAAATACAAACTATAACAGACTCTCCATATAAGAGACAGAAGCAAAACATTTATTCAGACACCAGAAAATCAAATCCCCAAATCAGAAAGTCAAATCTACCATAGTAGCAAAGAAGTTAATACATCATAACACAGCATGAAGGCACATTATCCTTTAGCCTTCCCACAATCAAACACTCACATACCTACCTGTCACAGCACTAGGCAAACAAACACTCACAAGCCAGCTGTCTCCTTGGGTGCATCCTCTCCTCCCTCCAGCTCTACCTGCTCTGATTCCCAGCTTCCTGTGGGCTCTACTCTGATCTTCAGCAAACTCCTTCCACCACAGGCTCCAGGTGCTTACATTTGGCCTATTAGGGGGCAGGGAAGATCTTCAAATTCCCATTACACCTCCTCACTTTATAGAGGAAAAAAAAGAATCAGAATTAGTGCAGAGGAAGGAATAGAATCCAGGTTTTCTGATTTCTCATCTAATGGTCTTTTGACAAGTTTATTGAAATATGATCTTCTTCAGAAGGATTGATTCCTGGTCTCAAAATTTAGAACCAATAATTAACTATTCTAAGACCTGCCTATTTCTTCACAAGTACCAAATAATTGAGATTGTCACACTTTTGCAATATTGCTGAATATCTAATATTGCCAGGCATGCTACATTTCCAATTTTTCTTTCATCAATTCTTTTGAGATTCTTGACATGTTGTTACTCCAAATGAATTTTATAATCATTTTTCAATGATTATAAAGTAATCCTTTGGTACTTTAATGATAGTTTGCTGAATAAGCACATTAATTAATACTTTCATTTTTAATACATTAATTCAGTCTGATAAATGATTAATATTTTTATCAAAAAAAAGCAGGGCAGCTAGGTGGCACAGTGAATAGAGCAACGGCCCTGGAGTCAGGAGTACTTGAGTTCAAATCAGGCCTCAGACACTTAACACACACACACACACACACACACACACACACACATACCACACAAAAACCTAGCCGTGTGACCTTGGGCAAGTCACTTAACCCCAACTGCCCTCCAAAAAAAAAAAAAAGAACCAGTAGTTGAATGGATAGGGCATCCCTGGATCCTTCCAGGTGTAGCCTGACTCTAAGCTCAGTCCCCGGGTTCCACTCATCAGGAAAATCTGAGCATCTTGGAAGAGCAAAGCTTCCATGGAATGCGCAGATCCCTGGGATGAGAGGCAGAAGTAACCCAGAAGGCATGGCCCTGGAGAAGGGGTAGGGAACCAGATGCCTCCCCTCTCTCCCCTCAGTGATGGTTTTACATCATTAGTTCATCACACTTTCAACCTAATATTATTGCCTATTGGCATATGAGAAGCCAGGGAGGAGGTTTCCAGAGGATAGAGAATTAACCATGCTTCCCTCCTCAATACAGAGGTGATAAACTACATCAGCAGGATTTTGTATACTTTATCAGATGCTATACCGCTGTGTGGGGTGTTTTTTTTTCTTTTTTTTTCCAGTCTGAACAAGGGAGTCAAAATGACCATCAGGTAGAGAAGAAGCCATCAACAAAGCTTTTTTGAAAACAGGCAGAACTTCTATGGGAAAGGTCCCCACAATTTGAGAAGAGAAAATCATCCCCAAGAAACTGACAATAGTCCGGTGCAGTTCACAATGCAAAGTAGTATTTCCATATTTCAATTAGAAAATTAAAGATGTTAAGTTAATAGAGCACAGGAAGACCTGAGTTCAGATCTGCCCTGGACACTTATCAGGCATGTGTTTCTAGACAAGTCCCTTACTTCTGTTTGCCTCAGTTTCCTTGACTGTCAAATGGGGATAATTATAGTACTTACTTTGCAGTGTTGTTATAAGGATCAAATGAGGTAATGTTTGTGAAAAGTTCTTGGTAGATTGCCTGGCACATAGTAAGAGTTCTATAAATGCTTCTTTCCTTACCCCTCTCTTTTCCAGCATTTTACATCAAGTAAGTGTAGCCAGAGCCCTAAACCAGATCTTTTGATTCTCAAGTTCAATAGTCTTTTCAATACAACATGGACAAGAATTCCAGGAAGCAAGGTGACTTAGTTCTCAACAGTTACAGGTAGACAGGACCTTAGACAGCATCTAGTCTAATTTCCTCATCTTATTTGTCCTATTTAATGATCAATTAACTAATAATTGTGTGATATTTTGTTTCTGTCTTTAGACAAGAAACAACAGTTTCTGCCACATGTGGGACCCATTTCCTTTGTGCCAAGGAGTAGACTTTGAAATTCAGGGATTTGCTGGGAAAAGATTTTCAAAACCATTCCAGATTCCCCGAAGAGGTGATGTAGAATCACATCCAATATGGTTTTTGCTTTCTCATCACCCTGAAAACTAAATTTTGTCTGCACACAATGTGCCAATCTATTTTTTTCTTTCGTTTCTGTCTTCCTAGGAGAAAGAGGGACCACTAAAGAAAATGTATCCTGCCAGGTTCACGATGGAAATCTCATGGACTGCAAATGGACAGTGAGAGAAACTCCAAAAGATATCCAGTATCAATTTTTTTACTCAGCATACGTAAAGTAGGTTTTGATCTTACAGGGAAACCCCTTTACAATTCTGTCATACAAAAAGATTTTTAGATCTTTCACAGCAATACTTTGGCATTTCAGTGATTTTGCAGATACAGAATGTCCACAATATAAGATAGATTCTGAAGGAAGACGTGTTGGATGTCATTTAAATAACCTCTCAAAATTCCAAGGCTCTGGATTATATCACTTCCTAGTAACTGGAACCAGCCATGGAAGGGAAGTCCAGTGTAATGATGAGTGCTTTTCACTAAGGAAAATTGGTAAGAATAATTTATGTCTTATACATTCATGCTAATGAGACATGGGTCATGTTTTTATTTATAGTGATTGGATGAATGGCTTGGCTTTATAGCATTTCATAAAATGTATCCCAGGCGCCTCTTCTGCCAGACTGTTCTTGGTGTGACTGAGAAAAGATGCGTCTTCCTCATGGACACATTTCTTTCTTTCTTTTTTTAACAAAATCTGTATTGATAGTTTTTGTTTCTGTATCACTTTGACTTCCAAATATCTTTCCCCTCCCCCTTCCCAAAAAAATTACCTCCTGTAACAAAGATTTTTAAAAACTGGGAAAAAGTAGTTGAGCAAAAATTAACCAACACAAACTAATGTTGTTGTTCAGTAGTTTCAGTCACATTCAACTCTTTGTGACCACGTTTGGGATAGGGTTGGTTTTCGGGGGGGGGGGGGGTTGCATCTATAGTGGAGCATTGCCTTCTATACCTCATTTACAAATGAGGAAACTGAGACAAGCAGGGTTACATGACTTGCCCAAGGTCACACAGCTACATAGTATCTGAGGCCAAATGTAAACTCAGGAAGGTGAGCCTTCCTGACTCCAGGTCTTGCACTGTATCCACTGCACCACCTAGGGGCCCAAAACAACTAAGACATCATCTGTTTTGAACAGTACATTCAGTATTCCACATCCATAATTTCCTACCTCTGCAAATTGGGGTGGGAGGGAAGTTCATTTTCCCATGGTTTTTTTTTTTAGAGATGAATATAATCATTATAATTGCATGACGTTGCTGTTGTTCCCATTTACAATGTTGTGGTCAGTTGGCACATTGCTGAGTCTGCTTATTTCACTTTATGTCACTTCGGTTCATATAAATCTTTCCATGCATCTCTGTTTTCTTCATAGACTTATGGTTCAGTAATATTCCGTTCCATTCATGGACCAGTTTAACCATTCCCCAATCACTATGTATGTACTTCGTTTCCAGCACTTTACTGCTAGAAAAGTTACTGCTATAAATATTTTGGTGTATGTGGGCTTTTTTTTTCTATCTTGGGATATATATTTAGCAATGGGACAATTTTTAGTGTAGAGGAAAATGACAAAAGGCATGAAGCTGAAAACCTGCTAGAGAATCAGTCAACAAACATTTTTTTAAGTGCCTTCTAGGTGCCAGGCACTTCTTCCATTAATGCAAATGAGCAATTCATTGTAACTTCTAGTCTTGGAATCTCTTTAGGAAGATTAGAAAGTTCCCTCTGGCACTGAAAGGTTGAATAACTTGCCTATGTTCACATTGAGGAGCACTTAGATGGTACAGGAAATAGACCACCAAGTCTAGAGTCTTGAAGATCTGTATTCAAATCTGACCCTCAGACACTTGCTAGCTGTGTGACCCTGGGTAAGTCACTTAACCACTATTTGCCTCCATTTCTCATTTGGAAAATAGGGAATGACAGATCAGTGCGCTATCTCTGCTAAGAAAACCCCATGGACACAACTGAATAACAGTGGTCACATCACTGGAATAGAGTCCTGGAAACAACAACAAACATTTATTAAGCACTTCCTACATGCCTCTGCACAACACTAGGTACTGAAGATACAAAGAAAAAAACAAAATAGCTCCTACTCTCAAGGAGTGAAGTGTTGGAAATGTAAAAAAAGGCTTAAACTGTCCCTGTTTTTAAGTTGTTCACAGTATAATGGGGGAGAATACAAGAAAACAACTATGTACAAACAAGATACATACAGGATAAACTGGAAATCATAAACAAAGGAAGACCACATCATTTAGAAAAATGAGGAAACTCTCAAACCCTTTCATAACCTGACCCTTTCCTTTTCTAGGTCTTGTCACATCTTACTCCCCACTCCAATGGACTCTGGGATTCAATAACACTGGCCTTCTTATTCTTCACGTAAAACTCTCTATCTCCTACTTCTACCCATTTTTCCTAACTGTCCCTATGCCTAGAATGCTCCTAACCCTCACTCATCTTCACTTCTAGGGTTCCCTAGCTTTCTATAAGTCACAGCTAAAACTCCATGTTCTGGAAGAACTGTTTCCCAATTTCCGTTGATGCTAGGGTCTTTCCTTTAATTAAATAAGGGGTTTTTTTGGAGGGGAAAAGGCAGGGCAGTTGGGATTAAGTGACTTGCCCAATGTCACATAGCTAGTAAGTGTTAAGTGTCTGAGACCACGTTTGAACTCAGGTCTTCCTGACTCCTGGGCTGGTGGTCTATTCACTGTGCCACCTAGGTGCCCTAAAATAAGGGACTTTCAAATACTCCTGATGAAGAGCCCAGAACTGAGTAGAAAATTTGACATATAACCATAAAGTAGCATAAAAAGGTAAACACAAGTGAGAAATCATAAGAAACTAAACCAGATTAAATTGTTTGCCTTCTTACATGTAGAAATGATACATGTAACCCCTCAGAAATGTATCATCACCAAGGGTCTTAGAGTCTAACTGAGGGCTCAGATGTAATTTGGTTTTATTTGAATGATTTCAAAAGAAGAATGGAAGGGTAAAGAAGAGGAATGCTCTGGAAGAGAAAGAAAGGGAGAGGAAAATAGGGGAAATCAAAAGAAGAGTTTATACAGGGGAGAGAACAGTGGGAGGGAGCACGATATAGTTGAACCCCACTCTCATTTGGGCTGGTTAAAGGAGGGAAGAATATATATATATACACATTGTTGAGTACAGAAATTCATCTTATCTAACAGAAAGTTAAGAAGGAAATGGGATTCAAGGCAGTAATGAGAAGAAAAACAGAAAATGTTCTACTTTTCAAGTGCAGAAATCCAGATATGGTCTAGATAGATTTTAGAAAAGAATTTGTCAAAGTCTAAATCACACATCATATGCAAGATAGATTATAGTACAATTTGTTATACTCAGAGCTGATTGAATGGCCAGAACCAAAGAATAGTCATGTTCATTGTTTAATGTCAGATTGGAAGGAGATTTCCAGTGGATCACTCTAGGTATGTGGACTTGGTCTTGTTCTATTTAATATGTTCATCAGTTACTTTTATAAAAGCATAGGTAAAATGGTATGCTGGAGCCATCTAGTAACTGGCTCATGAGAAAGACTGTTAAATGTTTAGTGTGGACATTCTGGGCGGAGCCAAGATGGCGGCATAGAAGCAGCAAGGTCCTGCAGCTCCCACACCGCCACCCTAAACACTCAAAAAATATGAGCCCAGACAAAGTCTAGGAAAGTCTAGGACTCTCAGACTCACAAAAATACAGACAACACAGCTCTCGCTGAAAGCAGCTTGGCAGCAGGGACTCAGAGCAGCCGCAGGAGTGAAGGCTGGAACAGCCGGAAGCCTAGACGGTGGCCAGGCCTGGAGTGGTAGAAAGGAGCTGAGCCAAGCCCCGCAGCCAGCCTGCAGAGGTTCTACAGCCTCCAGCACCTCCACATCTGCCAAGGCATGAGGAGCAGAACAGGAGAGAGGCAGCTCCCACAGGGAGAGAGGCAGCTCCCACCGCAGCAGAACAGAGACCCCAGAGCCCAAAACCGCAGCCGTGGCCAGGCAAGACCTCAGGGCGGCCAGGAGGAGCAGCGGAGCCTCCCAAACAGCAGCTTGAGTCTACTTCAAAGAAAATCTAAAGCACCGGCCTAAGGGGATCTTTAAATCTTCAGATACGGTTAGTGAAAGTGAAACTTTGAAAATTAATTTGGTGGGTAAAGCAGTTCGGTCATTCTGCCCCTGGGGCAAAGAAGCAGTGGGGGAAGGGAACTGCTGGATCCACCAGCGGCCCCCACGAGGCTGCGTCAGAACCCCTGGCCTGCAGACTCAGCAGGGGGGCTGAATCGATTGATCAGGGCCAAGTGCTCTTGCATTAAGTGGCCTGGATCCGGATCGTGGTCTTGGGTGGTGGTCCTGGGGTGCACATTCAGCAAGCCAAAGCTGGGGGGACTTGCAACACCCCCCTAATAGCGCTGGCAGTTGGGAAAACCCCAGCGATTTGGAACAGAGCTTC
>JAQQSW010001234.1:0-20498 GCA_028646575.1 Pseudocheirus occidentalis
CAAGATAAGCAAGCAGACAAAGTGCAATCAGACAATAGAATCTTTCTTTTTTGGGGGGGGGGACAAAATGGATGAAAACATGGAACCAGAAGAAGACAACAAAGTCAAAACTCCTGCATCAAAAGCGTCCAAGAAAAAAATATGAACTGGTTATAGACCATGGAGAAGCTCAAGAAGCGTTTTGAAAATCAAGTAAGAGAAGTGGAGGAAAAATTGGGAAGAGAAATGAGAATGATGCAGGAAAAATCATGAAAAGTGAGTCAACAGCCTGCTAAAGGAGACCCAAAAATATTGAAGAAAATAACACCTTAAAAATAGACTAACTCAAATGGCAAAAGAGGCACCCAAAAAGACAATGAGGAGAAGAATACCTTAAAAAGTCATCTTGGCCAGATGCAAAAGGAACTTCAAAAACTCACTGAAGAGAATAATTCCTTCAAAATTAGATTGGAGCAAATGGAAGTTAATGACATTATAAGAAATCAAGATACTATAAAACAGATCTAAACAAATGAAAAAATAGAAGGCAATGTGAAATATCTCATTAAGATTTTGTCTTGGAATTATTTTGACTTCTTATATTTCTTCATTGCAGTAGAATTTTTTTCTGATTTTCTCATATATCTGACTTCAGTTCTTGGTGCAATAGGAATTTATGCCTAGGTAAGTATTTGCCCTTTCCTCCACTCTTTGAGGCTGTAGCTAGGCCCAAGACATGTCACCTGATGCAGTAAAATAATGGTACAACAAGTCTATGTCCAGAATTTGTTGCCATGTTGTTCCTGATGTCAAGACAGTTGGCTAGGCCCTAGATTCTTCCATAGCCCTGATGGATATGCAAGTAATATGCAAGTAATTCTGTACATGCATTTCATATATATATATATGTATGCATACAAACATATACTGTATATACATACAGTATATATGTGTATATATACAGTATATACACACACATATATACATACATACACACACAGTTTAAATGGAAAGTAATCTAAGAAGAAAGAGAATAAGGTGATGAGGATGGGTGGGGAAATATGAGAAAATTTGGAGGAAAAGTTTATAGCCAGTTTCTCAGATAAAGTTCTATTTACCAAAGGGCTTGGTAAAATTTGTAAGAATTTGTGAGTTACGTGAATCATTCTAAATGGTCAAAGGGTATGAACAGGCAGTCTTGAAATAAAAAAAACAATTTATAGTTATTTGAAAAATGCTCTAAATCATTATTGATTAGAGGAATGTAAGTTAAAACAGCTTTGAGATATAGTTTTACACCTATCAGATTGTCTAAAATGACTAAAGGAGAAGTCAACAAATGTTGGAGGGAGTATGCAAAAATTGGAGTAATAATTCATTGTTGGTGGAATTGTGAACTGATCCAACCATTTTGGAGAACAATTTGGAATGATACCCAAAGAGCTATTAAATTGCCTGTGCCCTTTGACCCAGAAATACCACTGCTAGGTCTATTTTTAAATATGATTAGGAAAAAGGAAAAGACTCTATGTGTTCTAAAATATTTATAGCAGGTCTCTTTGTGGTGGCAAAGAACTGGAAACTGCAGGGATTCCCATCAGTTAGGGAATGGCAAAATAAATTGTGGTATGTGATTGGAATGAAATGCTATTGTACTGTAAGAAATGATGAGCTGGTTGATTTTAGAAAAACATGGAAAGGCTTGTATGAAATAATGTGTAGGACATGGCACCTGGGCTGTGATTTGAAGGAAGCTCAAGATATTATGAAGTAGTGTTGATAAGGGAGAACATTCTAGGCATGGGAGACAATCCAAAAATGTACAGAGCCAGGAGATATTTTGCCCATGGCAATTGACAAGTTGGCCACTTCGGTTGGAGCATAGATATAAGGGACAATAACACACAATTTGTTTGTAAAGATGAGTTGGAACCAGATGGTCAAGGGTATGTATTTACTCTTTGGAGTATTTTATTTTACAAAAGTCCTTTGGGTTACACTTTTTCTGGGACACTTACTACCCATTTTTCTTTTTAGTGATGGGAGGGGTAGATGGGTCAGGCCTCCCAATTATGACCTACATCTGAGTAGAGATGGCTGCTGCAGGAGAGTGATGTTAAATGTGAGTCTCAGGCATGGGAGTGGCCCTTGTCCATTGACCATTTCTTCCCTCCATCTTATCAGCTCTATGAGAATTTTCCCTTGCCTCCTTTTAAAAAATTCTTTACTTGACCTTGTCATTCCCTCAAATTGTTGTTCTATGCCTTTCCTCCCTTTCAGTGCCAAACTCTTCAAAGGGATCATCTAAAGCCTTCATTCCTAATCTGGGCCAGCTGCTGACTTCTCAGTTTGCCAAACCATGCCACCACACTGGGTACCTTCATCTCCCCCCAAGACTTTTCAGCTCCCATTTGTACTTTCTTACCCCCTTAGAATGTAAGCTCCCTGAGGGCAGTGGCTGTCTTTGCTTTTGCTTGTATTCCTATCCCCAGCATTTAGCATAGTACTTGGCTTGTAGAAAGTACTTACTGAATTCTTGTTTACTTCCTTCTCTTCCTTGCTCTCTTCCTCCCTTCTTTCTTCCTTTTTTCTTTCTTTTCCTCCTTCCTTCATTCTTTCTCTCCCTCTCCTTGCTCCCTCCTTTTTTTCCTTTCTTTCCCTCTCTCTTTCCCTACCTCCCTTATTTGCTTCCCTCAGAAGGCACTTGTAATGAAAACACTTTTTCTGGTATTGGTTAAGCACTGGGCTCTGCTCTCCATGGGACCCTGTGCTCATATACTCCCCATGGTCATTTTCTACCCTACTGTTCTTCCACTGGCTCCTGATTTTCACCTCTTTCTCTGAGGCAGCAGCACCTCTTTCTCTGAGTACAATAATGAGATTGTCACTTGCATTGACAATCTGAACAAGGGAATGTTAAAGGACTGCCTTATTATTCAATTCAGCATCTTTTCAACTTCTCAAACCATAATTCCTTACCTTGGCCATGACTGGGACATGTGTGGAACATATACTCCTTGAGGTTAGGGTCTGTCTCCTTTGCATTAGTATCCCTAGCCCTTAGCACAGTGCTTTGCCCATAGTGAATACTTAATATATGCTTTTCATTCATTCATTCATTCATTTTTAAGCCCTAAAAGGCTTGAGAATGTGTATTCTGTGTAGCCCATAGTTCATAGAATACAAAGCTTAACCTTGCATCCTTTTCTCACTTTCCAAAAGAACCATGAAACCCATGCTCTCCATCACCCTAAGGTCACATCATATTGAGTATTAAATCCACTTGGGTACATATATTTTTATTACCAGTTTAGAAAAACCAGTCATGGCTATTCTTCTCTTAGAAACCCCAAGGTAAAATGTTTTCATTACCAAAAGCTCTATAAGAAAGAAAAGGTGAAGTATGAGTGCTTCATAAATCCCAGTGGTCACAAATGGGTTTTGTATTGGTTCCAAGAAAATCTGTCAGAATTTTTTTCCTACTCCCTTAGGTTTCCAAAGTAGTCTTGGGGTATTTGGGGGGGTGGTAAGAGATTGTAATTTAGGAACCAGTACTCTTATCATCTCTTGGATGATCCCAAACTGTCTCAGTAATAAAACAAATAAAATGCAGTAAAGCCTTTGAAAGTTGAGGTCTGAAGTGACCTTTCCTGGGTATGTTGTGTTATTTTGGTCTCAGAGAATCCTGATGTAGAAAGAATGTTGGGATGTCAGCTAGTCCAGTCACCTGAGCCAAACTGCACCAGACCCACGCTCAGCTAAGCTATGATTAAAAATTTCAGGGGAAGGAAAGGTCAGCAATTTCTCTCTCAGAGCTCACCAATTTCATGCCTGTCATCATATGCTGCCTTCTGAAATGTAGAAAGAAAAGCTCATCCTTTCTGTTTCAGGGAAAGTAGAATCAATCCACTTCCTTTAATGGCTGTCAGAGCCAACCTAAAGCAAAATCCGAAGGCCAAGCATAGTCTAACCATCCCTCCTTTTGGAAATCCATTGCTGACTTTTCTGTCTGTCTGGCAAATTCCACCAGCCTGGGACAGGACTCCCTCCACCCCCACCCCTAAATCTAACTTGCCCATTTAAGACCTGCTCTTTGCTGGTGATAGTGAGTGTCCAGAGGTTGTGCTAAGCTCAGCCTTGATCATCTCTTCCAGGGAGAAGAATGCTTTTGTCCATTAAGATTCCTTTAAGCTCCCTCCTTTCATACTTGAGGCACCTGTGGGTTCCTTATTTGGAGATCTTTGCTGGTCAGTGTAGATAGTAGTCTCTCTACTCTTAGTAGCCAGATCTTCATGAGCTAGTGCTATAAAAATGCACAAACCCAAGCTCCCTCTTTTGTCCAGCTCTCTGGTGCTCAGATTTCCCACCTCAGTGAGGCTGTCACCTTCAAATGGCAGATGCCAGGTCTACCAGTGGACTCCTCCTCAAAGGTTTTTCAATGTAGATAGACCTTGAACTCTACTGGTAGTGACTTCAAGAACTTAGTCATATTTAGACCAAAAAAGAGAAAATTCAGAAGAGGAAGAATTTAGGGTTGCTGGGAATTCCCAGTGCTCTGGGAAGCCTTTGAAGAAGATACTTCAGGAACAAAGGGACCATTGGTCACTTTTTCTATTTTTCTTATCAATGATGTTAGTTCTCCTAGTTTAAATATTGAATTGAATCATCGCCAGCCACATCCATCAGGATTTTCATGTGAAAGAATAGATGAAATTATCAGTGATAGGGTTAACATGGCAGCATAATTAACATTAACATACCATTATAATTGAATTGAATTTGTAAAACGTGAGGGAGTCACTCAACTCATCCTTAGGGACTGTGCCTTGCCCTATATTCTTCTCCATTTTCAGAGTTCCTAAAACTTGTTATTTATTGCAAATTGGAAGAAAGGAGTCCTACGTAATTGAGAAAAGAAAGATCCTCCCCACTCCAGGATTTCATTTTGCTGGTGGTAAGAGTAGACTTTCCATAAGAATCATGCACATACGCACCCAGTGTTCCAGGCTGGTGCCCTTTGTCAATTAGTATAATGTGTTTATTGATTTATGTTCCTGAGTCCCTGCGTTCCTATCTGTTGAATACCAAACATGAATGGGGAGAGCTTAGGAGATGGCAGCCTCTACTGAGCCAGGTGCCACCAGCCTCAACTACCCTGGCAAAGATTCTTAGTATACCACATAGGTTCAATTCACCATCACTGAGTAAATGCCTACTCTGAGTCAGGCACTGTGCTAAGGATACAGATAACCAACCCTAAGACAGTCTCTATCCTCAAGGGGCTTGCCTGCTGTTAGCATGTCCTTTGGTGGAGTAGGAACTTTCCTGTCATGATTTTAATTTTATTCCCAGAATCCCTTAGAGCAGGAATGTCCACTAAAGATTAACTGGTCCATTCCCTTTATTTGGCAGAGAAAAACTGAGGGCTCCCTTCCCTCAGAAGAGGACACTTGCACAAGGTCCCTAGTGCCCTTGGTCAGTAGCAGACTTTGCACAAGATCCCAGGCCTCTTGGTGTCCAGTTCAGCACTCTACCTTTGGGGCTGGGGGTAGGAGTGTGGTGGCAGTGAGTGTTAATGTATTCATTTGATTTCAATTCAGCATTCATTCTGCACTTCCAAAGTGCAAAAGGTTTTTATTTACTGAGTCGAATACTTTTTGATAGTCAGTAAAAAATCATTTCAGTTCAGTTATATTTCCTATAACATTGTCAACTAGAGAAAAGAACAAAGATGTGGTCTGCTCATTGCAGGAAGAATGTTGGCCACAGTCTCATGCCTCAAAGGCTCTCTTCCAAAAAGGTGGCTCTCTTGCATATGTCAAAATCATTCGGGGATCTTTGAAATGTGGCATAATAACAGTTGACTTGAAGGTTTAGAAAGTATTTTAGACACATTTGATCCTTACAACAAACCTGAGAAGCAGGTGCCATTCTACTTCCCTTCCCATTTCACAACCTGAGGAAGCTGAGACTCAGTTTGAAATGAGGGGAAGGGGTGGGGGCAGGTCAGAATCCCATCTAGGTCTTTGTGACTCTCTCCACTATGCTTAACAACAGAGGTTACAATGTTTGGTAATCTTCTGATTATCATAACACATCATGAAAAAACAGCAGAAGGTGTGCTCACTAAAGGGGTTTATGACCATAATGAGATCTAGCCATTGCAAAGTCCAAATGGAAGAGAGATTCCCTATAGGAAAGTCTTCCAGATGCTTGTGTTGGTGGATGCTATTGTGCTGATTACAACAAGCCCCAGGACACTGCAGAGCCTCCTGAATGAGATTCAGCATCTTTCATAAGAGTTTGACCAAACTATTCCTTGCAGGAGAAATAAATGAGTAAAATGTGACTATTTTCCAGCCTCAGACCTGCAATTGGAGGGAAAGTCCAATGGAGCTCATCTATCATGACAATTACTTTGAACAGACATTGCAAGTGGCTGATGAACTGGGAACAGAATTAAACACAAGGGAAGTGGGTTGGATGGTCTTTGGGGAACCGCATCATTATTTAAGTAACCCCAAGCTTCTTTCTGAACAAAAGCCCATGTTTTGAGAAACAAAGTTCTCCCTGTGCTGCTGTGTCATGGCAAGTCCAAGAATATTCTGCCCTCTGAGGGAGCGAAGGTAAGGCTCACCCCAAAGGCAGTAACACATTTCCAACTGGGAACTGAGCAAGTTGTTGTTGTTGAGTCATTTCAGTCCTGTCCCTTTGTGATCCCATTTGGGGTTTTTTTTGGCAAAGACTAGAGTGATTTACCATTTTCTTCTCCAGTTTGTTTTACAGATGAGGAAATTGAGGCAAACAAGATTAAGTGACTTGCCCAGGGTCATACAGCTAGAAAGTATCCAAGTGTCCAGCCTACATATGGTCACCACTCACTAGCTCATGAGGCAGTATCCATTGAAATAGTCAAGCATGTTTCAGGTAATGAATTTGTTACTGAGAAGATGGAGACAAAAGAGTTCCTGCCCTCCCAGAGCTGACATTCTACTGAATGGATATGACAAGTATACAAAGAAATATGATAGATATTGAAGGGATAAAGGAGAGATCCAGAACAAGAATCCTGGAGATTTTTGAAGAGGTAGAGAACTGCCACTGGGGTGATGAAGGAAGACTTATGCAAAGGAGTAGCACCTGAGCAGAGCCTTGAAGAAAGAGGAGAGATAAAGAATCTGATAGGTGCCAATGAGGACATATTGCTGATAATGCCTCCATCTTGAACCCACACTTCTGCCTCCAAGGTTAGGGTACTTTTTTGATAGAAGGGAATAAAATATCCTAGATAATGATATGATTAGGTGGAAGCTGACTTCAGGTCTCCCATTTTGTCAAAAATCTTTGATCCTTTTGCTATCTCACTGAGCATGAGGCATCACTGGCTTTCTTTTTCAAAACCAAGGATAGCTCCATGCTAATTAAAATCTGTCCTTTCTAGAGAAACAATATAAGATTCAAGAGGACTGTGAGTCTTAAGATGCCCAAATTCAGGCTTCCTGGACCCAAGAATAGTTTGGAATTTTTCAAGGAAAGGTTTTTGCTCTTACTGCTGCCTTAGGTATACTGTTCAGCAAGAACACTATCAGCTTTCATGAGCCCTTAGAAGGAGACCAGTGAAGATGAATGCCTTTGAGCTTTCCTAAAAAGGGATGTAAAGATCTTTGGCAGACTGGCCTATGGGAACTGGGCTTTTTCTTCTAAATACTAAAGAGCCAAGAGAGTGCAGGTTGAGAGAAAGAAAGAGAGAGAGAGAGAGAGAGAGAGAGAGAGAGAGAGAGAGAGAGAGAGAGAGAGAAATGACAGTCTAGACCTTTTTTTCTCAACATTGTTGAAAGTAAGTTCAGATCTTAGGACGATCCCTATTTGCAAGCCAGAGCTGAAGGTTTCTTGGTATAATTAGAAACACTGCCTTTTATGAGGTTTTGACATCCCACCAAAAGGAAGAGAGACTTACCTAGTAAATACAGATGATGAGGTTTGATCATCCAACTTGTGGGTAATAATGACCAAGCTTGTTCTTGTTTGTTCTCCTTTGAAGAGTGAGCTACTTTAGTGAAAGGTGTGTGATCTGAGATCCTAAGGCTCTAACAAAGCTTTCAGAATCCTAATATGTATACAGTAGGTGACTACTTTTATAACAAGACTTAAGGATAAAATGTTATGGTACTTCTGAGAAAATGAGGTAAATTGAGCATTCCCCCTTCCTCTTGCTTGAGTTGTGGTAAACTGCAGGTGTGGAGTGAGGCATGCATGATCATGCATGGCCAAAGGTTGGATTTTTTTCTTTGGCTATACTTCCTTGTTATAAGCGAGCATTTGGGGGTAAGGCAAAGGAAGGAAGGTCATTGAGAAGAGACAATTATGTTTTAAAAAGACCATCAAGAAAATACTTTTTAAATGAAGAGTAAGTAAATGAGACAAGACTCCTAGAAAGAGCACTGGATAGGGAGCTGACATCTGGCTGCTAGTACTGGTTCTGCAGCCATCTAGCTGTGTGACCTTGGACAAGTCCCTTCATTCTGTTAGCCTTGCTCTCCTCTGGGAAATGAGACAGTTGGACTGGATAGTCCTTAATGGCTCTTCTAGTTCTAACATTCCATATTTTGTTAGGTGCTTTGAAAAAAAGTGCTGGAACTGGATGGAGAAACCTTGATCCTAGTTTAAGTCCCTGTGAGCCTCCCTCCAAGTCAAGGGATTTGCTATCAGGGATCTATTTCGGGTGAAGGTGTATGAAATGGTTAGGAAAAGTCCCACTTTTCCAAAGCAGTTTAACCGAGCCTGTTATGTGATCATGTGAATGTTGCATGCATATAAAGGGGAAAACCATGGATGTTATATATCACTAATGTACTGTTTGTGGTTTGGGAGGTTGGCAAAATATTGCTTTTCACTGGTTTGCAAATGTTTTGCCAAGCAACCAAATGCATTGCCAAGAGCCCACAGATGCATACCACATTTACAAGTGAGAATATTATTTTGATTTGCATTCTGTTCTGACTGTGGGCTTTTGTCTGACAGGTAAATATTTGGGGGATTTCTTTCTTCACCATTTTCAAAACTGCTAATGGGGCTAGCAACTTTTCATATTAACACTTAGCAAGGTGAGGCAATTCCCTCAGTTCCATGTCCTAGCAGACATCATTTCAAAACGTTAGCAGTACTTGTGCCTAGATTCCACCAGTCACACTTTCCATTGGGAGAACTCATTCCGATTAACAAAGCACTTTTACTAACGCTCTCATTTGCTGCTCACTGTGGTCCTGTGAGCCAGGCTCAGCAGGGACGATCATTCTCATTTGACATACGGGGAAACCAAGACCCAGAGCTCCAGTGATTTGAATATGGTCTCAGAGATAATAAGGCAATGCTATTGCAGTGATGCTGCTAAGTGTGAGAGAAGAGAGTCAGTATCAAGATGGTTTGGAAAAGGTTTTGTGGATAGGCATACTTCTCTTCCTTCAGCTAGCTCCAAAGCTGTCCCATAGTTAGAAAGGAGCCCAAGTAATCCTGCTGTAATGTATCAGCTTATGATGTGGTATTAACTAATTTTTAGTCATATACTTGCACCGGGAATGCTGAACATAGATTTATTCCCCCACTGTCAATTTCCTTACTAACTTTTCAACACTTTGAAAATCCCATCCAATGGTTTCTGTCTGAGAGGCGGTATGAAGATACTAAGTGATGCTTCAGCTCCTTGAAGGCTTGCAGACAGACTAGACTGATTGTGAGATGCAAATGGTTTGATTTAGAGGTGGGGAGGGAGTGGAAACATTGTGAAAACTGGGGGGGGAAAGTAATTCAAAATTGATCAGAAAGGCTATAATTATGTCCAAAGATTTCTGGGAGAGCCCGAGCTGGGAAGGAAACTACTGGTAGAATTGACTTTATATTTTGAAAGTAATATGTTTGAATGTTGTTGACCTAGCTGCTGGTCATTCAGTTGAGCACAACTAAACTTTGTTAAGCCAAGATAAGAGTGAATCAGTCACTGACATCAGAGAGCTTCAGTTCTACATGGGTGACCCAAGCTGGCCACAAGAGAGCCCAAAGCATGTACACATGGAGTAGTTCGGGGAGGGTGCTTTGCTGCATGGAAAATAGGGGCAAGGATGTAAAAGAAGGGAGTGAGGTAGAGGCTGACACCAAGAGGCTGATCCAGCTGTGGTTTGGGGTCAGAGACCTTCTTTGATGTTTCCTTCCTTTTTGTTTGCAGGAGACCCATATGTCATTTGTAGGTCTCCTTTGTCACACATATGCACACATGTGCATGCACACACACACACACACACACACACACACACACACACACACACACACCCCTTCCATTTTGCCCCAGCGTACCTGTCTTAGCTTTCCTTGTCCATTCTTTCCACTGATGTTGTTTCTGTATGTGTGTATGTTTATTTACCCCACAAACTTCTGGGGGTAAATTCTCCCCTAGAATCTAATCTCTTGCGGGGTTCACACTATACTAGGTCATAAAATGTCTTTGTACTGAACTGATATCATCCCCAGACTAAGTATTCAAAGCAAACACCTCACTGGGGGCTTGTCTGCCAGAGTTTTGTGAAGCTGCAAACCTACAGAAGACCTTGAACTAGGGGTAGCTTTCTGGGGACTCGGGGGTTACATATAAAGTAATCTGATTCAATTGCAGAAGAGAAATAATGCTAGAAACTGGGGAGATCAGGAAAGGATGTACAGAGGAGGTACCCCGAATATGTACTTTGTAGGAAGGTGGCAAACAGGGCTGGCATGGGAGTTAATGAACAATCAGTGCAGAGACAAGACAGAGATTAGAAGTGCTAAGAGATTCCTGATGAGCATACGGGGCTCTCTGCTGGCTAACTGGGCAAATATGGGGCCTGGGGGGGTTGGAGGGGGCCTGGGAGACCTGGGGGACTGGGGAGCATCTTTGGTTCTCATTTGGTCCCTATGGACACATCTCAAGATGCTGGGTATGCAGAGAGGAGAAGTCAGAAGGGTCCAGGGAAGAGGAGATCTGAAGAAGCTAGCTGTGTGTAATGCCCAGGATTCCATGGAATAGCACAGCTCTTTGCTGCTATCTTGAGAGAACACAGAAAGGACTAGCAGGCTGAAATAGAGTGCAGTGCCCAGGTTCATTCACTGCTGGATTTGGGTAAACTGAAGACTTGTTGGCTTCAGATCAATGCCTGAGATGATCCCTGTGTGGTTGAGTTTGGGCCTAGAGGGGCCTGAAGTGGGCCACAGCAGACAACTGTGGCAAAATCAATTCCCTCCTGAGCCAGAGCTATGCTCCTGGCAGAGAAGAATGGAAGGATGGGCTGGGCCACATGCCCTTGGCCACCCTGCCATTTCCAGAAGAGGAGCCTTGTGATCACTGTCATGTCTCTAGGAGCTGTGCCTTTCTCACCAACTCACTCACTCTCTCTCCCCACCTAAGTTTCCTCTTGAAGACCAGGGTGGTGGAGGCCTTGAGGTCATATCACATGAGGATTAAAAATTGGGGGAAGGTATGGCATCTGTCTTCAGAAATGTATGAAAGAGGGCTGGGATCTAGCTAGAACTAGATGTAAGATGTAGAGGTTACTGAGAGAAGGTTTCAGATTGCTAGAAAGGAAAACTTCTAAAAATTGGAGCTCTCCCAAAGGGGGAATGCATTGCCTTGGGTATTTGTGGGTGCCCTGTCTCTGGAGAACTTTCAGTGATGTTTGACTATTTTTCAGGGGCATTAGGTGGTTGGGAGAAGCATAGATTTCTTGCTCAGGTATAAATTGGGCCAGAGAGTCACTAAAATCTTTTGCAACTTGAGAATTCAATGATTATGTGATAAAGGCATTTATCCTACGTGAGCTGACCAGGAGGGGTTCGGTTACTCTTCTAGGGATGACCACTGGGTTGCTGATCTCCTCTCAGAGCTAGGAATTTGGGAACTAGTTACTCAGGCTTGTCTTCCTCAAAGTGTGATGCATTGACAGTTCCCCCTACTGGCCCTTCTGAGCACATGTCCTTGAGAAAACTAGTCCATTGCCCTGGACCCAGATCTTTGTGCATTTTCTTCATAGCAATAATTATTATTTTAAAGAAAAACTAACATGTGCACATTATTGTTCATCTTTTCAAAGAGCTTTCCTGTCTGTGTTCTTGTTGGTTTCTTGTACCAACCTTGGGAGGTTACTAGGGTAGATTACATCCCTTACTTCTCCCTTAGAATCTAAAAACTACATCCTCTGTGAGTATAGGACAGGAAGAGGGGGAAGGAGAGACAAAGACAGATGCATTGAGAAAGAAGAGCAAGCTATTGTGTTGTATAAAGGGGATCCATTTGCAGTAATTTTAGAGATACTTTCCTCTCAGAAATTGGATATATTTGTGTGTACTGGAATAGGGATAGGGTGCAAGGGAGAGGGAGGAAGGGAGCACTTTGACTGTGTTGTATGGAAGTGTTCTATTCTGAAATCCATCCTGTAGTTGGTTCAGAGGTGCCTTCCTCTCAGAAACTGTAAAAAAAAATTCCTGTGTGTGAGAGATACATAGATGTGGAGGGGGGAGATTAAAAAAGAGAGACAAAGACAGAGAAGAGAGTGGTTTATTGTGTTGCATAGAAGGGTTCCATTTGGCAAATCTGTAGTTGTTTCATAGATGCCTTCATCTCAGAAGCTGGAAAAAAATTTCTCTTGTGTGTGAGAGATAGAGACAGAAATGGCGATGTGGCAGAAAAGGGAGAGAGAAGGATGGAAGGAAGGAGGGAGAGAGAGAGATGGAAGGAAGGAGAGAGGGGAGATGAAGGGAGGGAGGGAGAGAGGAGAAAGCAGTTTAATTGTGTTGGAGAGAGGGGTTCCTTCGATTCTGCAAATCTATAGTTGTTTTCAGAGATGTCTTCCTCTCAGAAGCTGCAAAAAATTCTTTTTTTGTGTGAGAGACAGAGATGGAGATGTGGATGGGAAGGAGAGAAAGACAGATGGGGAGAGAGAGGCAGAGAGAGGGGTGGGAAGAGGAGAGGAAAGAGAGACAGGGAAAGGCAGAGGGAGGGAAGAGAAGAGGAGAAGGAAAGAGAGGGAAAGAGAAAGAGAGAGGGGGGAAGAGGGAGAAGGTGAATGAAGGAAAAAGAGAGAGCAGTCTTATTGTGTTATATTGAAAGGTATTGGAGGTTCCATTCTGAAATTCTGTAGTTGTTTCAAAGGTGTCTTTCCTTCAGAATCTGTCAAAAAAAACAAGTCCGCTGTGAGTGTGGAAGGCGGAAAAGATGGGAGAAGAGAGGGGGGAGGGAGAGGTAAATGAAGGAAGAAGGAACAGCGAGCCGTTTTATTGTGTTATATAGAAGGGTTTCATTCTGAGATTCTGCAGTTGTTTCAAAGGTGTCTTTCTCTTAGAATCTTACAAAAACAACCTTCTATGAGTGTGAAAGGGGGACAAGAGGGAAGGAGGGGAGGAGAGACAGAGACACATAGAAAGACTGAGATGGGGGAGAGAAAGAGAGAGAGAGACAGAGAGAGACAGAGAGAGAGATGCAAGTAGTTTTATTGTGTTGTATAGAAAGGTTCCATTCTGAAATACTGCAGTTGTTTCAATGGTGTCTTTCCCTCAGAATCTGTAAAAAAAAATAATGATCATCTCCACTGTGAGTGTGAGAGGATAAGCATAAGGAAGAAAAGAAAGGGAGAGAGAGAAGAAGAAGAAAAGGGTGGGGGGGGAGAGAAGAGAGAACCATATTACTGTGGTATTTAGAAGTGTTCTATTCTGAAATTCTGCAGTTGTTTCAGAGGTGCTTTCCTCTCAGAAACAAAAAAAATCTCCTCTGTGAATGCGTTAGAGAGGAAGGGGAATGAGGGAGTAGGAGATAAGAGGGGGAGAGAGAAAGACAAGTAGGCAGGGGAAGAGAGGAGAAGAGACAAGAGAGAAGGGAGAGGAGAAAAAGCATTTTTGTTATATTGTATAAAAGGATTCCATTATGCAAATCTGCAGTTGTTTTGAAGAGGCCTCCCGGTCAGAAATTGTTAAAAAAGAAAAATCTCATGTGTGTGTGTGTGTGTGTGTGTGTGAGTGTGTGTGTGTGTGACAGAGAGAGACAGAGACATAGAGACAGAGAGAAAGAGGAGAGAGGAGGGGGGGAGGGAGAGAGAAAGAGACAATGTATTTTATAGAAGAAAAGTACTGTTCTATGGCTATTTTGAAGGTGCCTTACTCTCAGAAAATATAAAAATCAAATATCCTCCCTGTGTACTTGTAGAACATGTATCCCTCTTGCTATGAGTTAAAATGCTGTCTTATTGGATTGACAATATAGCAGGAAGAATCTGGTTGAGATTTCATTGCATTACAAAGGCTGCATTTTTGATGTGCCAAATGATGTGCTCAGTTAATGAGCCACTGAAAGTTAGGTTTGAGGTCAAGTAATTGATATAACTATTATGATGCAGTGTTTGTTTGCTATATTTTCCTACTGATCAGATTATCATAGAAAATATCCAACAACAAAGCCCTGGACTATAACATCTCAACTGATGTTCTGGGAAAGTAACAGAATGTTGGAGATGCAGAAAGCCTCCAAATGCCTTTCATCACCTCTGTCATTCTTTAGTCTTTTTTATTCTAATAACCGTGAGGAGGTCACATCTGTGTCAAAGCCATCCTGGAATCAGACAGGCTTCTGTGTGCCTTGGGGGAGTCACTTAACCTTCCTAGGTCTTAGTTTCCCCATCTAGACACTGAGCAAGAGGGACTAGATGATTTCTAAGGGCCTTTCCAATTCTAAATCTCTGATACTAGGAAACCTATGGTTCCACCAATTTCACTTGAATTTCAACCTTGAAATACATTTTAAATGGGATGCTGTTTCTACCATAGCTCCAAGTTCAGCCCCAAATCATGTTTTCCAAAGCCATTAGAGGAAGTGATTTCACATGTATCATGTGGGTGGCTAGAAGCTAGGAGGGATTCTGCATTAGATACTTCCATCCTTTTAGCAGGAAAAACATATCTCTCCACCATGGGAACTTACAAGAAGCCTCAGGTGAGAAGTACTTTTCCTACCTCGGTAAAGGCTTCAGGTTTTCCCAAGTGGATCTGCTTCAAAAACCAAATTAAAGTTCTTGAAATCTGGCTGGCTCAATCTGTTCTACCTGGGCACCTTATTGAACCTGAGGATGTTGGGGAGAGGGGCTGCCACAGGAAGACCAAGTGCAATGCCCTGAAAGCATCTCAAGCTTACCATGTCCAAAACTGAACTCACCATCTTTCCCTGCAAACTTCCCCTTACTCCCAACTTCATGATTTCTTTTCAGGGCACCATCATTCCTCCACTCATCCAGATTTCCAACCTAGAAGTCATCTTCAGATCTTCACTTTCACTCATCCCCTCTCACCACATCAAATCACATGCCATGTTTAGTTAAACTCTGCCTTCACAACTACCTATCCCATCTGGCCACTTTTCTCTACTTACTCTACAACTACCTACTTCAGGTCTTGATCACCTCTCACATGGACCGTTGCAATAGCCTCTGAATTACTCTGCTTCCACTCTCTCTTCTCTCTCCAATACATTTTCTACCCAGCTTTCAGTCACGTCTGATTCTCTATGACCCTATTTGAGGTCTTCTTGGCAAAGATACCGGAGTGTCTTTCCATTTCCTTCTCCAGGTTTACAGATAAGGAAACTGAGGCAAACAAGATTAAGTTACTTGCTCAGGGTCACACAGCTATTAAGTGTATGAGGCCAGATTTGCACGCATGAGTTTTCCTGCCTCCAGGTCTGGTGCTCTATCCACTGCAGCACCACTTAGCTGGCCATATGCATAGCTGTCCTGTCAGTATTACTAAAATAGGGTTCTGATCATGTCACTCCCTTTTTAAAGAAGCTTCCATAGCTCCCTATTGCATCTAAGATAAAATACAGATTCTTCTGCTTGGCGTGTAAAGCCTTCCCAAGTGGATGCAGAGGAGTGAACAAGAATCAATTTTTGCAGCTATGGTTCGTCTTTTCAGACTGGAACCAAACCATGGCTCTCTTTTGCATGGGTTTTTCCCTAACACACTTTGTGGTTCAGCGACTTGCTGTTTCCTATATGTAACATTCTGTTTCCCACCTTTGAGGCTTTGCATAGTCTGTTTCTCTTGCCTCAAATGATTTCCATCTTCACTTCTCCCTCTTGGAACCCCTACATCTGATCAAGGCAAAACTCAGATTTCTGCAAGTGGCCTTTCCTTCCTTCTTCAGTTTTTAAGTGCCCCCAGAATTACTTTGAGATGAGCACACACACACACATCTTGAATTTGTTTGTCTTCAAGTCTAATCTATACTCCTAGTAGAATAAGTTCCTCAAGAGCAGAGACTACCATCTCCAAAGAAAAAACTTCAACCCACACCAAAAAAGATACAAGCACTGAAACACCCCCACCAGGTAGGTAGCCTAATTCAGCTTGAAGGCTTCCAAAGAGGGGCAAACTAGGTCCTAGCTCCCCTAGTCACCCCTTCTATGCATGGTCTCATTTTTGCCTTTGGATTCCCACTACCCTGGCAAATAGGGGTCTAGAGCTAAAGTTGGAGGAAGCTCAGAGGGGAACTGGGTCGTGCAGCCTAGATGAGAATGCTAAGGTCCTTCGAGGTGTGATGGTTTGTCTGAGGTCATGAGGTGCTAAGCCTGGGGTTGAAGCAATGCTTATTGAATTCATTTCTAACTTCGTTAGAAAGCCTCTGGCTCACTTCCTTTCAGCATTGATACTACTCCAAGATGAGTTCTACAAAAGCAGATTCTCCCAACAGGCTCACCCTCTCGCTGCCTTCATTCAACCTGAGGCCTGGGGTTTTTGTTCTCCACCCCTTTGCCTGCCCAAACCTTTGGGTAGACTCTCCCCTTGCCAGGTGAATTGAGACACCCCTCCCCAGTCCAGGTTCTAAAGGTTGGAATTCACTAGGGGAAAGGAGCACCTCAAATTGAGCACAGAGGTTGGTACTCAGGAGGGAGAGTGCAGTGGAAAACCAAGCAGAAAATAAACCCGGCTAGGGAACAAAAGACGCCAGAAAGAACAATGCTCTCATTGGGTTGGCACTGGGAAGTCCAGCCAGAGGCAGAGCAAGGATGCATAGTCTAGTCTCCTTCCCTGTAGCTTTTGAGCTGTAACCAAGGCGAAGCAAAAGCTACTGTCTCGTCTCAACAGTGGCCTCTTGTGGAACACAACTTGTCGTCCCCACCCTTGTTGATTCAGAAGTCCAGTGGTCTTGTCTTGGTTCTGCAAAAATCACTTTGGGGCGAGGTGGAATTTGAGACCTCACTAAGGGCTCCTCTCACCTCTGGAAGTGGAAGCTATCAGGCAAAGTCATCTTTCCATCTCCATCTCCTACATACTTCCCTGCCTCTGCATGCCTCTGGCTGAGGCTATTCTCTGAGATAGGAGGCTTCAGAGAAATTGTGAATTCAGAGAAGCAGAGAGAATACTGCAGAGAGAGAGAGAGAGAGACAGACAGACAGACAGACAGACAGACAGACAGAGGCACAGCCCAGGAAACAACAGCCACAACGACTAAAATCATAGCAATGGAAAGAACCTCCATAGCAAAAACTAAAATAAAATGTAAAAGATGTGGAAAGTTGTCTAATTAGAATGACCAAGCTTAGCCCTGAGGAAGATGAGAAAATGTACCTGGCCCCTTCTTTTCTCACAAGTCAACCCTGAGTGGGGAGCACTGCATATTCTGGGAGACTCAGTTTCTGTGGTGGATGTTGGTCAGGTTGGGGGGAGCTAACAGTTTCCACCAACCCTCCTCTTCCTTTCTTTTATTTTATTGCAAAGGATGGTTCCTTGGGCAAGGACATGTTTGGAAATGTAGGTGATGTAAAAACAAAATATATCCATTTTTTTAAAAATAAGCAATTCCGAGCTACTTTTCTGTGAGTGACTGAGAGAGGGAGGGAGGAATGAAGCCAAGTCTTAGCCCTTTCAGAAAAAGGGGCTTCTTGGGCAAATTTGCCACCTAGCCCTTGCCCTGAAGCTGGGGGCTAGGCTCTCAGGTGAGGCTGAAGCTTGGGCAAAGTCCTGGTGGTCCTGGCTACCCCAGGCTCCTTTTTCTAAGTCCTTCTAGGGCTGTCTCCATCTGTCTTGCCCCCAGTCACGTCCCTGTCCCCCTCCTTCATGGCTGCTCTGCAGTAAAATTTTTTTTTTCATTGCCTCCATCTCCCCGCACTAAAGCACTAAGCAAAGAGCTTTAGTAGGGAGGAGGGGGGAAAGAGAGAGGGGAAAATCGTAAATACTGCCCCCTTAGCCCCCAAAAGTTGGGGGGGTGTTGGAGGAGATAGAGCTCACCTCTCCCCCCTATCCTGCCACCGCGGGCGGGGCTGGGTGGCTTTTCTGAGGTGCCCTCCCCCCGGGGGGCTCCAGACACCAAAGGGTTAAGAGGCCCCGCCTTCCCACCCCCACCAAGTGTTTGCGTCTTTGCTTGCGCGCGCTCGTGGCTGTTGAAATAGACTGCGGCGCTCCCAGCGCGCCAATCCCTCTGCCGTCGTTCCTTCCCTTCCCTTCCCTTCCCTTCCCTTCCCTTCCCGTCGGCGGAGCTCTTTGCTCCGCCGACCCCTCTTCCACCTCTGCCTGCTGCAAGAACTGCCGCAGGCAGACCACCTGCCTGCCTCCAGGCAGGACACTCTCCCAGCTCGAGGCTCTAAGCTCGCCGAGCTGGGGGAAAGCTTCTCCAGAGCTGCCGTCTCGACCGTCGGCTCCGACGCGCCTCCGCTGCCCAGGACCCCAGAGAATCCGGTCCGACCGTGCGCTCCTCTCTAGGTAGGTGGTATGGGGATGTGCGGTACCTGCCGCTCCCCGAAATGGAGCCCGAGAGGTGAGCGGGCATCCAAGTACACATTCCCTTCCCTTCCCGAACAGTAACACACAGATCACGCAGACTGGAGGGCTTGGGGTCCTGGGAGTGGGCTCCAAGGGACACGAAGACTGGAGAGGAGAGGAGAGGAGAGGAAAGGGGAGGCAAGGCGAGGCGAGCCCCGGGGACGGTCCAAGTCCATCTCCTTCTGTGTTCATCCTGTCCTATCTGGTCCCGAGAGACCTGTTGCACTTGCCTAGGCACAGAGGATTGGAGATGGTGGGAGGTGTGTGGGAAGGGAGCAAAGTTATTAGCGAAAAATAGAAGTTCCCCGGGGCTTACCAAACAGCCTTCTCCCTCTCTGGGAAGGGGAAGAAGGGAGGTGCTAGGGGACCGAAAAGCGGAGAGCTTTGCGCACCCGCGGGACTGGTGGCCAGGGCTTTGAGTAAATTCGAGGTGAACAAACACGGAGAGATTTGCGCACCTGCAAGAAATGGAGGAGTCCCGAGCTTAGCGTCCTCCTTAGAAGGAGCAATGGGAATGTCAGCGCTCACTTTAGCCAACAAGTGTTTCCCCAGACAAGCCCGCGCTCTGAGCCTGCCTTCACCACCTGTTCTTGGAACAGTGGCGGCTCTGATTGCGCGGCTTGCACCAGGTCAGTCTGCATTTTTTAAAATAATCCCCAAAGCCCAAGTGCACCCCAAAATACGCAGGTACACAATCAATCAAACGGGACGCAAGCAAACCCTTCTGCTGTGATCGAACATCTCTGGCTTACCAAGCTTTGCGTTTTTGGCGCAAGCAAGGCAGTCTGCGATTTGCAATCCAAAGCCTTGCTTTGGATTCTAGGTTCGGGAGCAATCGGGTTCTGATTTCGGGGAGCCCTTTTGTTCCCCGAAATCCCCTGCAGGTAAAAAAACTGCTCCACACCCCCCCTCAACGCAAATGGGGAGGCAAGTCGAGCATCTAGGGGTCGGACATGAGGGATAGGGATGAGCGGAAGGCAATCCCTACAGGTAAGCAAATGTGATTTCTTTCCTGATCTCACCACGGGGAAATCAGTAAATTCGATACATACAAACACACGTACATCAATTCTTGAAATTGTCGATAAACGCCACCTTCCCAGTGCGGTCCTTGCAGCCCCAGAGGAGCAGCCTTTCAAATTAGGCTTCGGTTCTCCTTAAGGCACTGCAAACGGCACTTGGGAAATGGCAGGGCTAGAGGGGGGCTGCCAGAAAGCCCCCCTTCTCAATCAGGGTTCCTGAACAACAGTGGCTGCAGTTCACTAACGCGCCCTCATAGTAATCAGCCATGCCTCGGATGGGAAGAAGCAGCAAGCCTCTCGCTGCTGCACGGGTGAGCAGAAACTGCTACAGGTAGTTGGGTTGTTTATCGCTGCCAAATGAGCAGTCAAGGGGAGCCCTGAGGCGGGGATGGGCAGAGGATCCAGTCCACCTGAAGAAATTTTACATTCAGACTGTCTGCCTGGTCGCTTACCCCATTTGCAAAAGGCTAACATACACTGTCTTATAACCTGACCAGAGGAGCAGGTAACATCGGCTTTGAGCCGGTGGTGGTGAATTGGGGCTTGTGTGTGCGTTTTTTAATACTTTTCGCCCACCTCCACCACCACATCCCACTCCCCCCTCCTCCCAACTGCCCCACCGCACCTCACTCTTTCCCCTTCTCCCCATTACCCCCCCACCCCATTACTCTTCCT
>JAQQSW010001235.1:0-20490 GCA_028646575.1 Pseudocheirus occidentalis
TCTGATTCCCTGGATCCTCTTCCCTGGTCCCAGCTCCCTCCTGAGTCTGTCAAACAATTACCTAGATTCAGGAGCTGAAAGCTGGCAGGCTCTCGTCCAGTCCTCAGAGATGAACAGTTCCCAGGTCCTTGTCAAGTCCTCAGAGCAATCCCTGGCACACACTGAAGTTCACAAGGTTCAGCACACCTCAAACCCTTCATGACTTCTCTTGCCTGGAACTCAAGGATCAGGAAGGCCACCAACAAACAAAGTCCCATCCTGTTCCATATCTTCAGTCAGCTTCACTGAGGAACCAAATCCAAAATCTGTCCTGACTCTGTAAAATTATTCCTTATAAACACTGGCCTTCTCCCAAGTCAACAGGGGAGTGTCTCAGCCAATAGCATTCTTCCACGTCAAGAGGGGAATTCACACCTTTTCACCAATGGACAGAGTTCTATACTTAGCCCTAAGTTACTAGGATCTACTTAACCCTAAGTATCTGATCTACTTAGCCCTAAGTATCCTATCCACTTAGCCCTAAATATCAAACAAATTGATTACCATTACAGTGAGTGAGGGACAGTGCCTCTTGCTGGTTGGAAGAAAAGTGAGCACCATCTGACATATGCATGCCACAATCAATGGGGATCCAGATGAATGTATCCTTTCTCTCTCTAGAATTCCTCTTCCAATTGTCCTCTATCTGAAATGAAAACAAAATGGGAATTAGCAGAATTTAAATCTCTTTGATTTTATAAGCTTGTTCAACATGTTATGCTCTTAGACTAGAAATAGTAATTATTAGTGTTTGTGAAGTTGGTTGAAAACAATTATGTTCATATTCTCTCTGTCCCCCTAGAATCCTTTACCATACCCTAGAATTGTTGCTACCATGGAGAGGTAAGTGTCCTGTTTCATATTATTCACGACCCCTAATATAAGTGAATTGGATTAAAAAAATCAGCCATTTCAAAGGAATAATTACATTGACAATTCAAGTCATCACACTTTGATTAAGTACCTACTACTGTGAATGGTACTGTGCTGGACACTGGTAATGGGAAGATGAAAACTGACATAATCCTGTCAGCAATGAACTTACATTTGACTAAGAGGAATAGCCATGTGCGCATGTAAGTATTGGTGGAGGGGAAGATGAGCTATGTTGACAGAATTATGGGATCTAAGTAGTGCTTATTCAGTGCCTAGGTACTTTAACCTAAACCTGAAAAATAATTTCCTCTGTCACATTTCCTATGTGTGGTCACTTAGCTTTTGCTGAGAGACAGACAGACAGACAGACAGAGAGACAGAGAGAAAGAGAGACAGAGACAGAGAGAAAGAGAGACAGACACAGAGAGACAGAGAGAGAGAGAGAGAGAGAGAGAGAGAGAGAGAGAGAGAGAGGAGATGGTTCCAGATGGGAGAGATCATTTTCAGGAGTGTGTATAAGAGAGCAATTTATTCAACACTACCCGTGAGAAAGCAAAGAAGTACTGAAGTAATGAATGTATGTCACTGAAACTTTTTTAGATGGTGAAACTGAACATCTTAGCCTTCTTAGTCATTTCATGTATCTGGCCTGTGGGATACTGAAGGAAAAGGATGGGGTGACCCTTTTGTGGATACTGCACATCTCAGAGGAAAGAGAAGACACCCCTCATGAAACTTATCTCCATGTTAGCTTAGGGATGTTTTCAGTCCATTGCCTTGAAAAAGGTCACTTCAAAATGGGCATGACCAGAGCCCATCTCAAAGAGTCCTTGGGACTCTCATGGACAGTGGTTGGTTTAGGAAGAGACCATGTGCAATGGAGAGTTAGAAGAACCACTGGACATAAGGTGGTGTTATTTTGGAGTGGAAAGAACATTAGACTTTGAATCATATTCCTTGGGTTCAAATCTAGCTTTTGCTCCACATCATGTGATGTTAGGCAAGTGACTTCCCCTCCTTGCAACTCAGTGACCATATTTGTGAAGGGTAGGGTTGAATTTAATGATCTATAAGATTTCTTTAATTCTCAAGTTCCACAAATAGGTTTGTGCCACCATGATCAGACCTCATTTACATCCTGGGTTCTATTCTGAATGCCACTACTGAAGAAAGACATTGATAAACTGAAGAGTGTACAGAGGAAGCAACCAGGATAGAGAAGAACCTTGAATATAAACTGTATGATAACTACTTTTAAAAAGGGGGGGTTATGAGGGTGGCTAGATGGCATAGTAAATAGAGCACTGGCCCTGAAGTCAAGGAGGACCTGAGTTCAAATCTGGCATCAGACACTTAAGACTTGCTAGGCATGTGACCTTGGGCAAGTCACTTAACCCCAACTGCCCTCCAAAAAAAAGAAAAAAGGGGGAGGGTATCTAGCTTGGTGAGCAGATGACTCAAGGGGAACATAATAACTGGCTTAAAAGATTGGAAAGGCTACCATGCGGAAGAAGTATTCAACTAATTTAGCTTGGTCTCAAAGGGCAGAACTAGGAGCAATGAGTGAAGAAGCAAAATGAGACTTGAGTTCAGCAGAGAACCTTTGAACAATTACAACTGGCCTTGTACAACATGAGGCTGCTTTGGGAAGTAGTAAGTTCCTTGTCACCAGAGTTTGTCAAACAAAATCTGGCTGACTGTTGAAAAAAAAGTGTGTGTGTGTGTGTTTCTGCGTGCGTGCGTGTGCATTTGTGGTTGCTAAGAAGTGCATGGTGACTCTGATGGCTCCCAAAATTCCTTCTAATTCTGAAATTTTGTGATTCTCTTATTGTGTGGTGATACTCAAGGGGAAAACAGCCATTAAAGAAGGTTTTCCCCCATTAATAATGAAAAGAAAAAATAAACTTCTCAAGAAATTCGCTTAAGTTCCTCTTCAATCTCCATGTATTTTGATGTCTAAGTAAGGTGGTAAATCTATACTTCAGTTTCTTAAACTCTTTCCACTCCTGACCCCTTTTCAAATTTTGACAGTGTTTGTTGCTGTTGCATGGCATGATGGCATGTGGAGTGTAAAGTGTATGTGCTTTGTATTCAGAACCAAGACTGCGAGAAAGTGTGTAATGCAATGAGAACACGTGCTGACAAAAAACCTTGGATTTATTACATTTGATTTTTAATTGATTCTTGGTCATCGAATGTTCAGAAATATTTCATTTTTGATATATTTTTCATGACCCCACATGGGGTCATGTCTTATAGTTTAAGAAGCGCTGATCTGCCCTAGAAGCTTCAAGTTCACCTAATCCAAGCCCTACATTTAAAGATGAGGAGCTTGAAGCACAGAGATGAGGAGAGACATGCCTAAATTCAAAGCATTGTCAGTGTGTTACCTTTGAAAGACAGTGGTCTGAGAATGATGAATTTACAAGTTTGGCTAGCAGTAAGCAATACATTGGGTCAATGTTTTCTTTCAATGACCAAAAGTTAGAGCTAACCAACTTCAATATAGTTTAGGGAAGTACAGAATTGGGTAGGTGGGGAAAACAATATGATTGGTTACAGGACTGTCAGCATTGTGGGATTGGAGACAATACGATTGCTTAATTTAAAGAAAGCAGGTTAGCACACCCATGGGTAGCTACTGAACACCCCTCTCTGATTAAGGAATGTTCTTTTTTTTTATGGAATCCATCAGAATCTTATAGTCTTGAGACAGCAAATTTCCTGTTGCCTAAAAGGGTTTGTTAAGGAGAAAAGACCCAAGGACAGTTAAGAATGAAAAATATGCCTTTTGGGGTTAACTTTATGGCACTAAATAAACAGACATCCTTGAAATATCCCAAGGAATACTGGTATGAGAGGTAACAACCTTACTTTTAAACTAACTTTAAGCTATCTCAGCTAGATTCCTGAGCTTAACTCAAGCCAGGAGGATACAGACCCACTTATAAAATTAATATCATATAAAATCAGTTACATTGCAGAATCAATACAGTGAGATCAAATCAGAGGTAATAGTAATTCTGACATTTTAACAAGTGTAAAAGTTAAGTTTCAAATTCAAACTTTATGGCCCAAGTTATGTCACATTCCATCATACAGCACAAAATAATCTGTGTTGTTCATTACTCATTAGTCATTGACAGCTTGCTGGGCCTGACATCTGGCAGACTTGGTCTTGAATATCATATCTGACACTAGCTGTGTGACCCTGGGCAAGTCACTAAAACTCTGAATCCTTGGTAATATCTTAGGACTTACCTACTTGGAAAAAGAATGGATTTTATATGTTGATAGAGGAGATTTTCACATTGGAATGAAAGGATCCAAAAGCACCTTTTAGACCTTTATTTCAGGGAAACACTGTGTGAAGTGCTGGGGATACAAATATAAAAGCAAATATAGTCCCTGCACTCAAAGAGCTTGTAATGTAATATAATGTAATGCAATTACAGGAAACTAGGTGGCACAGTTGATAGAAATTTGGACCAGAATTCAGGTAGATCTGAATTCAAATCCAACTTTAGATATTGACCCAAGGCAATTTGCCTCAACTTCCCATCTATAAAATAAAGATAATAATAGCACTTACTTCTAAAGATTTTTATGAGGATAAAATAAGATGACATGTGCAAAGCACTTTTGTAAAATTTAAGTGCGATATCAATGTTAGCTGAAGTAGTAGTTGTAGTAGTAGTAGTAGTAGTAGTAGTAGTAGAAGTAGTAGTAGTAGTAGTAGTAGTAGTAGAAGTAGTAGTAGTAGTAGTAGTAGTAGTAGTAGTAGTACTAGTGTAGCAGCAGCAGAAGTAGCAGAAACAGTAAAAAAAAAAAAAAAAGGAAATATGGGTGGGGCAGAGCCAAGATGGTGGAGTAATAGCAGGAAATCATCTGAGCTTCTCCATGAATTCCATCAATAACCTCTAAAAAATGAATCAGAGCAAATTTTAGAGTGGGAGATGGAGTGTGGCAGATCCCCACTCCAGAAAAGTGTCCATGTAGGACTATGCAGGGGGAACATAGGGCTGCATCAACAAGAACCTGAGACCAGACAACTGTGGGGAGGGGAGGGAGAGCAAGGCACAGCTTCAAATACTTCTCATCATGGGATGTAGGATCAGTCAGAGCTGAATAAGAGAAAATGCAGGGCCCATTGCAGCAACAGCAGCATCAGCCCACAGGCTGGATGTTTACAAATCAGCTATCTTAATCTCTAGGAGCCAAAATGGTGGAGTAAACCCTACTGTAATCTGCCTCCTTGACACTGAAAACCCAGAGATTATAGCCCCAGTGTAAAATGCTGAAATAGTGGAAGTATTGGCAGGCTGGAGAGTCCTAGAGAAAGGGTGTGACTGAACCTATGCAGAGCCTGAAGTGAACAGAGAGAGGTGTCCCAACAAGCCCCATCTCAAATGATGGGCAGGAAATCTCATAGCCTAGGAGATGGATCCAGCAAGCACTAACTTCAGGAGCCCAGATGATCCTTACACAACCAGAGGGATCTGTAGACACTAGCACTGCTGGTCACCAGCTGCTTAGCCTGCCTGAGCTGTAGCCGAGGGACACAGAAGTGGCCATACCCCGCCTCCCACACAGGTTACTCTATGAGCCTCAGGGTAACCCAGGCTAAACACTGAGAATCTTGGCCTTGACCTTAATCTAGACTGCCTTCAGAGAGAGATGGGTTTCCCGAGGCTAGAACACACAAAGTTAACAGCCAGTCCCCTAGCTCCCAACTTGAGAAGCATAGGTCGGAGCACTCTGTACCCTAGAAGCATAAATCTATTTTAAAAGTCAGGAAATAGGTGATCACAATGGGCCAGAAGCAATTTGGAAAGGAATGACCAAAGACTATTGAATCCTATTATTGTGAAAGCAAAGAATCACTTTTAGGAGATACAATCAACTCTATATCCACTGCTGAGAACATAGAAGGAAATATGACCTGGTCTCGACCCCAAAAAGTATTCTTGGAGGAGTTCAAGAAGGATTTTAAAAGTCAAATTAGAGAGTTAGAAGATAAACTGACCAATTATTTTAAAATTACATTGGCCAAAATAGAAAAAAAAATCTCACTGAAGAAAACAAATCCTTAAAAAATAAAATTTATCAACTGGGATGGGAGATTCAAAATCTAACTGGAGAAAATATCCCCCTAGAAATGAAATATGAACAAATGGAAAAGGAGCTTCAAAAACTGAAAGGAAAATAATTCACTAAAAGTTAGAACTAGTTGATGAGGAGCCAAGATGGCAGTGTAGAAACAGCAAAGTTTTGTAGGTCCCACATAGCCACCTTAGATACCCATAAAATACAACTCTAAACAAATTTTAGGCCTCCAAAACTCACAAAAATACAGAAAACCCATCTCTCACTGAAGGCAGCTAGGCAGATGGGGCTCATGGGCCAGGCTGGGAGCCGAGGCTCACCCAGAACCAAACTGCGGCCTGGCCCCAGGGTGGTTCGGGAGGAGCCACAGTTAGAGTCTACAGGAGAGCAGATTGTCTGCACCTGGGGCAGTTTCCATATTTACCAAGCCAGAAGAAATAAGGCTAAGAAAAAGGTCAGTGGAATTCAAGCTAAATTTGGGGAAGAAAAGCAGGTCTGCTCTAACACCCCCCAGAGCAAGGAAGCAGCAGGAAGTGGCAGGAACAATTGCAAGTGGCAACTGCCTCCACAAGGCTGCTTCAGAGATCTTGGCCTGAGGATTGCAAGGGGTTCAAGATGTTTGATCATGGCCAAAGGCTCTTGTGTTGAGTGGGCTGGATCCACATGATGGTCTCAGGTGGTGGTCCTAGGGTGCACTTTCAGCTAGCCAAAGCTGGTGTGGGCTGCAGCAACCCACTAATAGCTCTGGGAGCTGTGAAAAGCCCAGCGATTTGGGACAGAGCTTTCCCTCCCAGGAAGCACAATTCCTCAGAGCTAAAAAAATCAATCAATTAATTGACTGGCCAACATGAGGAAAAAGGAAGCAAAGTAAGAACAGCAATAAAACTCTAAAATCATTTTTTGGAGACAAAAAGGATCAAAGCATGGAATGGGAGGAAGACAACACAGTCAGAACTCCCACCCTAAATGCTTCCAAGAAACATGAAGATTTCCTACAAGCCATAGATAAACTTAAAAAGGACTTTGAAAAACAAATAAGAGAAGTGGAGGAAAAATTGGGAAGAGATATGAGAATGATGCAAGAAAATCATGAAAAGACAGTCAACAACCTGACTGAAGAAAACAACACCTTAAACAACAAAATAACTCAAATGGCAAAAGAGGCCCACAAAGCCAATGAGGAGAAGAATGCCTTAAAAAGTAGAATTTCCCGGATGGAAAAAGAATCTCAAAAGCATTCTGAAGAGAATAATGCCTTCAGAATTAGAGTGGAGAAGGGGAAGGTAATGACTTTATGAGGAACCAAAATACTATTAAACAGATACAAACAAATGGAAAAATAGAAGGCAATGTGAAATATCTTCTTGAAAAAAACCATTGGCCTGGAAATTAGATCTAGGAGAGACAATTTGAAAATTGCTGGCCTACCTGAAAGCCATGATCAAAAAAAAAAGAACTTAAAAAGCATCCTTCAAGAAATTCTCAAAGAAAATTGCCCTGATGTTTCAGAATCAGAGGGGAAATATAACTTGAAAGAATTTACTGATCACCTCTTCAAAAAGATCCCCAAAAGAAAACTCCTAGAAATGTTGTAGCCAGGTTCCAGAATCCCCAGATCAAGGAGAAAATATTGCAGACTGCCAAGAGAAAACAATTTGAATATTGTGGAAACACAATTAGGATAACCCAGGATCTGGCAGCTTCTACACTGAGGGATCAAAGGGCCTGGAATATGATATTTTGAAGATCCAGGGAGCTGGGATTAAAACCAAGAATCACCTCTCCAGTGAAATTGAGTATAGTGTTCCAAGGGAAAATTTGGTCATTCAATGAGGTGGAGGACTTTCAAGCATTCTTGCTGACAAAATCCAGAACTGAACAGAAAATTTGACAATCAAACACAGAAGCATGAGAAGGTAAACATGGGGAAGAAATCCTAAGGAACTTATCAAAGTTGAGCTATTTACATGCCAATATGGAAAAACAATAATAGTAACTCATGAAACTTTTCTTAGTATGAGGATAGGTGAAGGGAATACAAATGTGTGTGTATAAAATAGTGGATGAACTTTATTCTCATTGGTTTTGGTTCAAGGAGGGATTAACATAATCAGTTAAGTTTAGGATTCAAATGTGAAAAGACACAAGAACTCATTTAGTAGAGGGAAAGGAGGGAGGGAGACGAGCACTATATGAAATTTACTCTCATCAGTTTGGGTTCAAGGAGGGAATAACATACTCCATCAAGTATGAAAATCTATTGTGCCCTACAGACAGTAGAAGGGGAAAGGGGGAAAAATGGGGGGGGGTGTTAGAAAGGAAGGAAATAGTAGTAAGGCAGAAGAGTACATAAAGGGAGGGAGGCGCATAGAGAGGGAATGCTGATGGAGGTGGTGTTCAAAAGGAAGATTCTTAAAGGGGGGAAGGGAGAAGGGAGAAATAAAAGCATAAACAGTTGAGGTACTAGGATGGAGGGAAAGACACAAATAGTAATCATAACTGTGAATCTGAATGCGATTAACTCTCCCATAAAATGGAGGTAGAGAGTAGAATGGACTAAAAATAATAATCCTACAATATGCTGTCTACAAGAAACACATTTGAAATGAGGGGATGCTCACAGGGTAAAGGTAAAAGACTGGAGTAGAATATATTATGCTTCAGCTAAAGTTAAAAAAATACAGGGCTAGCAGTCTTTAGATAAAGCAGAAGCAATAATTGTTCTAATTAAAGGACAAAAGGAAGGAAATTATTAAAAGGCACCATCGAGAATGAAGTAATATCATTACTTAACATATATGCCCCAAGTGGTATAGCATCCAAATTCCTAGAGAAGTTAATGGAATTAGAAGAAATAGATAACAAAACTATATTAGGGTGAGACCTCAATTTCCCCTTCTCTAAACTTGATAAATCTAATCTCAAAATAAACCAGAAAGAGATGAAGAGGTGAATAGAATTTTAGGGAGTCTAGATATGGTAGATCTCTGGAGAAAATTCAATGGGGATAAAAAGAAATATACCTTCTTTGCAGTGGTATGTGCCACATAAATAAAAAATGACCATTTACTATGGCATAAAAACTTCACAATTCAGTGCAGAAAGGCAGAAATATTGAATGCGTACTTCTCAGATCATGATGCAACAGAATCATATATAATAAAGGGCCATGGAAAGATAAACTAAAAACTAATGGAAAATAAATTTAATCCTTAAGAATGAGTGGGTCTGGGGCGGCTAGGTGGCGCAGTGAATAGAGTACCAGCCCTGGAGTCAGTAGTACCTGAGTTCAAATCTGACCTCAGACACTTATCACAAAAAACTAGCTGTGTGACTTTGGGCAAATCACTTAACCCCAACAGCCCTCCAAAAAAAAGCAAAAAATAAAAGAATGAGTGGGTCAAACAGCAAATTATAACAATGATTAATAACTTCATTCAAGAGAATGACAAAAATGAGACAACCTACCAACACTTGTGGGATGCAGCAAAAGCTGTTATTATGGGAAGTTTTATATTCCTGAATGCATACATGAAAAAATTAGAGAAAATGGAGGTCAATGAATTGGCATGCAATTGAAAAAGCTAGAAAAATAACAAATTGAAAATCATCCAATTAAATACTAAATTAGAAATACTGAAAACCAAAGGAAAGATTAATAAAATTGAAATTCAGAAAATTATTGAATGAATAAATAAATCTAAGAGCTGGTTTTGTGGGAAAAAATCAATAAAATTGATAGACTTTGGTCAATATGACTTTTAAAAAAGAAAGAAGAAAACCAAATCATGAGTATCAAAAATAAAAAGGGTGGATATACCTCCAATGAAGAGGAAATTAAAACAATAATTAGGACTTCTTTTCCCCAATTTTATTCACATAAATTTGACAATCTTAGTGAAATGGATGGATATTTACAAAAATATAAGTTGTCTAGATTAACAGAAGAGGAAGTAAATTACTTAAATAGCCCCATCTCAGAAAAAGAAATTGTACAAGTCATCACTGAACTCCCTAGGAAAAAATTTCCAGAGCTAGGTGGATTCACTAGTGAATTCTATGAAACATTTAAAGAACAATTGATTCCAATAATTTACAAACCATTTGGGAAAATCATAGAAGAAGGAGTCCTACCAAATTATTTTTAACTCACAAATATGATACTGAAACCTAAATAGGGAAGAGACAAAACAGATAAAGAAAATTATAGACCAATTTCCCTCATGTATATAGATGCAAAAATGTTAAATAAAATATTAGTAAAACAACTACAGAAACTTATCACAAGAATAATACATTTTGATCAGGTTGGATTTACTCCAAGAATACAAAGATGGTTCTCTATTAGGAAACCCATTAGTATTATTGATCATATCAACAATGAAACTAGCAGGAAGCATATGATTATCTCAATAGATGCAGAAAAAGCTTTTGACAAAATACAACATCCCCTCCTATTAAAAACACTAGAAAATATAGGAATAAATCGAGTTTTCCTAAGAATAATAGGTAGCATTCAGTTAAAGCCATCAGTAAATATTATTTGAAATGGGGATAAACTAGAAGCATTTTCAATAACATCAGGGGTGGGAAAAGGATGTCCACTACCACCCCTCTTATTCAATCTGGTACTAGAAATGGTAGCAATAGCAATTAGAGAAGAAAAAGAAATTGAAGGAATCAAATCAGGCAACAAAGAGACTAAGCTTCACTCTTCACAGATGATATGATGATGTGCTTGGAGAATCCTAGAGAATCAATTTAAAAAACTTCTGGAGATAATAAATAAATTTAGCAAAGTATCAGGTTATAAAATAAAACCACAAAAATCCTCAGCATTCCTATATATTTCTAAAGAAGTACAGCAGCAAGAGGTAATAAGAGAAATCCCATTTAAAATTATTGTAGGCGTTATAATATATCTGGGAATCTACCTGCCAAAACAAACCCAGTACCTATATGAACACAACTACAAAACACATTTCACACAAATAAAGTCAGATCTAGCTAATTGGAAGAAACGTCAATTGCTTGTGGCTTAGTAGAGCTAATATGATAAAAATGACAGTTTTACCTAA
Organism: Pseudocheirus occidentalis; assembly: GCA_028646575.1. Lineage (NCBI taxonomy): Eukaryota > Metazoa > Chordata > Mammalia > Diprotodontia > Pseudocheiridae > Pseudocheirus > Pseudocheirus occidentalis. The sequence continues at coordinate 11,100 of JAQQSW010001235.1, forward strand.
ATTAAATTACAAATTTAGTGCCATACCAATAAATCTACCAAAATTTCTGTATAGATCTAGAAAAAATAGTGAAAAAATTCATTTGGAAGAACAAAAGGTCCAATATATTAAGGCAATTAATGAAAAGAAATACTAGGGAAGGTGGCCTAGCTGTAACAGATTTTAATATGTATTATAAAGCAGCAGTCATCAAAGCTACATGGCTGAGAAATAGAGTAATGGATCAATGGAACAGATTGGGTACAAAAGACTCAGTAGTCAATGGCTATGGCAATATACTGTTTGATAAAGCCATTTTGGGGAGAATAACTCAATATTTGACAAAAACTGCTGGGAAAACTGGAATATAATATGGCAGAAACTGAGTATAGACCATCATCTAACACTGCACACTAAAATCAAGTCTAAATGGGTGCACTATCTAAGTATAAAGGCAGATACTGTAAGTAATCTGGAGAATCAAGGAATAGTTTACCTGTCAGATTTATGGAGCAGGGAAGACTTTATGACCAAAGAAGAGCTAGAGAGCATTAAAACATGCAGAATGGATACTCTTGAGCCCATTAAATTGAAAAGTTTCTGTACAAACAAAGCCAATGTAACCAAAAGAGGGAAGTTGGAAATTGGGAAAGAATTTTTACAACCAGCGTCTCTGATAAAGGCCTCATTTCTAAAATATACAGCAAATTAAGTAAAAATCTATAAGAATACAAGTCATTTCCCAATTGATAAATGGTCAAAGGATATGAAGAGGCAATTTTCAGAGGGAGAAATTAAAGATATCTATAAGCATATGAAAAAATGCTCTAAATCACTATTGATTTGATAAATGCAAATCAAAACAACTGTCAGGTACCTATCTCACCAATCAGATTGGCTAAGATAACAAAACAGGAAAATGACAAGTGCTGGAGAAGATGGGGAAAATTCATTGTTGGTGGAGTTGTGAACTGATTCAGCCATGCTAGAAAACAATTTGGAACTATGCCCAAAGGACTATAAATTATTGCATACCCTTTGATCCAGTAATACCACTTTTGGGGTTGTATCCCAAAGAGATTATAGAAGCAGGAGGAAGACCCATGTGTACAAAAATATTTATTGCAGCTCTCTTTGTAGTGGCCAAAAACTGGAAATAAGAGGATTGCTATCAACTGGGTAATGGCTACACAAATTATGGTACATGAATGTAATGGAATACTGTTGTGCTATAAGAAATGAGGAGCCGAAGGACTTCATAATAACCTGGAGAGACTTATATGAACTAACGATGAGTGAGAAGAGCAGAACCAGGAGAAATTTGAACATAGTTACAGACACAACATATGTGTGATGACTAACTTTCATAGACTGGGCTCCTCTCAGCAATGCAAGGTTATAAGAAGACTCCAAAAGGCTCATGATGGAAAGAGATGTTCACACCCAGAGAAAGAACTACAGAGTCTAAATGCAGATGGAAGCGAACTATTTGCTTTCTCTCTTTTTGTTTTGTTTTGTATCTTCTTTCTCATTGTTCAGACCATTGGTTATAATCCCCCTTTAAAACCTGACTAATGTTTAATGTGAAAGTATTTGTAGAACCGATATTTAATTTCATGTCACCATGGGGGAAGAGGAGGAGGAGAGAGATGGGGAGAAAAATTGAAACTCAAAGGATTGTGGAACTGAATGTTACAAACTAAAAGTGAAAAAATATTTTTTTTAAGAAAAAAGAAGGGAAGGAAGTATAACACATACAGAGATGAAGTCAGAGAGGGAGACTTTGGTCTGGAAATACACTAGAATAATGAGTGGAACCATAGGATAATACGCTGACACACCCTTCCAGGAACAATAACAGTTTATTTATCAATAGTTTATGGCTCCAGGACTTGATTAGGGAGAGGGCATGGGGAAGGTATTTCCCAGTGACAAGGTGTTAGTATAGGGGAGATGGCTGGAAAAGAGGGAGTGAAGTAATTATGACTAGGACTTTCCTAGAATTTTTTTAGGAGAGGAAATCACATGTGAGAAGGTAACTGAGATATCTCTCATAATGAAGTGAGAGATACTTCATATGCATATGCATGGTACATAAAATAGCTATACCTAGACCATGACATCAATATATTGGTGTGGAAACAGAAATCTGAGTTATCAATCCTGCTCTGTTACTCACTGAAGTCATGATTTTAGACCTGGCAATTCCTTTCTCTGAGACTCATGTTCTTTATTTGGAAAATGAGAGGTCTGTGAGAAGGATGCTCTGAGAAAAAAGCATGGAAAGACTTACATGAACTAACGCAAATTGAATACTGTGGAAACACAGTTAGGATAACCCAGGATCTGGCAGCTTCTTCACTGAGGGATTGAAGGGCCTGGAATATAATATTCTGGAGATCAATGGAGGTAGGATTAAAAACAAGAATCACCTACCCAGCAAAATTGAGTATAATGTTCCAGGGTTAAATATGGTCATTCAGTGAGGTGGAGGAATTTCAAATATTCTTGCTGAAAAAACCAGAACTGAAAAGAAAATTTGACACTCAAATACAAAAAGCATGAGAAGGTAAACATGGAAAAGAAACCATAAGGAACTTATCAAAGTTGAATTATTTACATGCCTACATGGAAAAACAGTAATTGTAACTCATGAAACTTTTCTCAGTATGAGGATAGGGGAAGGGAATATTAAAGTATATTTACATACATATACGCATACACATATGTCTATATAGGAGAGTTAATATATGCATATGAACACATCTGAGTATGTGTGTATATGTGTACATAGAGGCCACAGGATCAATAGAATAGGAAGGCATGATACTTTAAAAGGTGAAATTCTGAAGTGGGCAAGGATTAAAATGAGCAGAGACAGGGAGAGACAGAATGGGGTTAATCATCTCATATAGTAGAGGCTAGTGACAATTGTTACAATGGAGGAGAAGAACAGGAAGGTAAAAGGGAAAGGGTCAACCTTACTCTCGTTGAATTTGGCTTAGGGAAGGAATGACATAAACTCTAAACTAGGGGATGTGGGGATGAGAGGTAGAATGATTCAAGGGAGGGCAAGGTGGGGGGAAGGGTTGCTGGAATTACACACCTGTAAAGGGACAGGGACAGAGACAGGGTAGAGGATAAAACAAGGGTGGGCAGCATAGGAAGGAGGAACATATAATCACTCTCTCACAATATGTACATTGTGGAGATGCTCTGTGTAATTACACACGTACAGCGTGTATTTAATTGCTTGTCTTTCCAGTGGGGGTGGATGATGTGGGAGGAACCAAAAGAATCTAGAATTTAAAATTACATAATCAAATGTTAAAATATATGAATATATATACATATATATGTGTGTATATATTATTATAATTATTATTATTAACTGTGTGCAAATGGAAATTAAGATATACACGCACTGGGGTAGGGAGACCCATCCTGCCCTACTGGAAAGTCAGAGGGATAATGGGGTAGGACATTGGAAAGAGCAGATTGGGGGAAGAGCTATACAGTGGGATGGCTATGTGGTGGGTAGGGGAAAGATGGAGAGAAAACTTGTAATTCAAAATCTCATAGAAATGAGTCATGTAAACAAGAAAATAAATAATTTTTTTAAAAAGTAAAATAAGCAGAACCAGGAGAATATTGCACACAGTAAGAGCAATATTGTATGATGATCAACTGTGAATTACTTCACTATTTTCAGTAATACAAAGATCCAAGAAAATTCCAAAGTACTTATGATGGAAAATAAAGGAGATGGAACACAAGATTTTTGAGCAGGAAAGAACCCTAGATATCAGCTGCTCCAGCCCTCTCATTGTTATACTCTCTCTCTCTTGTGATAGGAAGGGACCCCAGAAAGTAAAAGGTCCAAAAGGCACTTGAATAAAAAGAAAAATCCCTCCTACCAAAACCTAACAGGTACTCAGCCGAATCAGTCAAGCTTTGTTCCCACAGCTCCAAGAGAAACAGGGCCCACTCCCTACTGAAACAGACCATTTTGCTTTACTATATTATACTGTACAGAAACTTGCCTCTAAAATCCCCCCCATACATACCCCGACTGTTACTAGCTCTGCTCTCTGGGGACAAAGAGAAAAGTTCTTCACCTTCTTCTATGTGAGATGCTTTCACATCCTGGAAGTCAGCTACTATGCTCTCACTAAGTCCACCTAGGTTAAATACTGCCAGCTTCTTCAATCAATGCTCACAAGGCTCTCCACTGCATTGGTTTCCTTCTGGATGCTCTCAAGTTTATTAATGTGTTTCCTAAACAGTGGCACCCAGGACTAACTAAACATAATACCAGTAAATTAGGCAGAATACAGTAGGATTATCACCTCCACCCCTGTTCATTCATGACTCTGTCTATCTTGATGCATTTGAAGTTCTCATTGCCCAGCTTGGCCGCTCTATCAGACTTTTGGCTAACATTGAGTTTGTGGTTCACTAAAACTCCCAGATCCTCTTCCCCCACCCAATAAACTTCATTCTACTTATCCCTCATCTATCTTTTCTTTAAAGTTGACTTTTGTAACTCAGTTGTAAACATTAGGTGGCTTGTTTTGAAACTCAAGCCTGTCATCCAAAATGTTAGTAATCCTACCTGGCTTTGTTCCTTCTGAACATTTTAAAAATCAAGCCACCTATACCTTTATTCAAATAATTTCTCATCTTTCAGGTATGAAAACTACATTCTTGAGATGAAATGTGACTAGTTCAAGATCACACAGGATTCAGACTGGCCTCCAAATGCAAGGCCATTTTCCCTGCTTCTTGATGTGTTTTGGGGGTTAGAGTTGGCCTTGATGGTCCCCTGGGGTTCTCTTGTTCTAAGGTTCCAATTATAGATGGGAGTCAGATGAAGGGATACAACTGGGAACTGAGCAGCCTGAATTAATCCCACTGTGTCCAGCATAGTGTGGAAATATATTCATTATGCAGGTTTGACTAAGAAACAGCATTTCGAAGGAGCATGTTTGAACCGATTATTCATTTTCTGCAAACCAGCAGTTGATAAATATTGAATCGCAACTCTTTATAAATATACCAATTATCTATCAGAAAGCAGGAGTTATTAGTGTAGAGCTATGAATTACGAAATGCTGCTTAGCTAATTGAATTTCTTGATTGACTAAAATATTCCCAGTCCCCAAATTTAGTCAGACAACAGAAAGGTTTCCATGACAACTGCTCTTTCCACAAGACTCTAAATAGGAGGTGGGGCTGGGACACCCTTTCCCTTGGATTTTCAAAAAGCTGGGCCACCGAGATCTTGGTGCCATGCCTAGTTAGGGCACGGAGATGACCCAGGCCTCTGAGAAACTCTATTAGCTTAGCAAAATAACTGAAAATTCTCACTGACTTACATAGGCATTGAGTGTGGAATTAAAATCAAGGAAAAGCTTGGTACGTGTTGAGAGGCTTATCAGCAAAAGGCTGACAAGCAAGGGTTCATCTTTCTTTTTTCCTGGTCATAACAACTTGTGAAGAACCATTAAAAACGAAAGTAGTTTTTGAGTTGTGACCTGTCTCAATGAAGTAGACTCATGAGTCTTTATTGTATGGAAATATTTTAATTTCTGTTGGGGGGCATAATTTATCCCAAGAGTTGACAAAGATAAGAACAAAGTACTGGCTCCATGTTGCTAGATACAGAGAGTACAGACCATAGAGGGGTGGCATTCCTTTCAAATTATTGAATAAGCTGCTAAACTATCAATACCCTTTGATCCAGCAGTCATGTGGGAAGTTCAACAACAGAAATAAATTTCTAAAATAGTCATAGCAGTATTGTAACAAAAAGCTGGTATTGTGTCTGACTGTATAAGCTGATATTAAAATGTAATAAAATACCAAATACTTTGTGATTGTGATTAATTCTTAGAAACACAAGAAGACACATGTGAACTGATGCAGAGGGAAGAAAGCAGAACCAGGAAAATAATGTTGGCTTTTGTGATTAACACAATAATTCATTCAAAGAGTAGATATTATGCACTTACTGTCAGGCAAGTGACAGACATGTGTGACAGACACATATGTGAGAGGCAGTCACAGAGTAGTGGCTGGAGATTTGGCTTTGTAGCTAGTAAGACCTAAATTGAAGTCTCACATCTGACGCATGTTGGTTTTTAATCATGAGTCCAGTCAGATTTGGGGTATTATAAAGGACCCTGCCTTTGCACGACTTCTCAGGTATATCCTCACAGCCTCTCACTCTGGCTTCACAAAATAATGAAATATTATTAGGAATGGGGCTCACTGACCATCTAGTCAAGCTTTCTCATGTTACAGAAAAAGAAATTGATACCCAGAGGGCTGATACACAGACAGCAAAGAGTGGGGCAAGGATTTGAAAACAAATCTCCTTTCCTCCAAGTCCAAGAAGAAAGGCATCACTCAGCATCACGAAACTTATTGTGTCCCAAACCTGGCTGGGCCCTAGATTTGTTTGGACCCAAAGTAGGGCAAGATAAAGCATGGTGAAGTTCAGAAGGAGCTTTGAAGGATGGTTAGGATTTTGAAAGTTTAGTCTGGCAATGAATGTACTCTTACAAAAGAAGAGAATTGCCTGAGCAAATGATCTAAATGGATGCAAAGATCCTTGAATTGCCCATGTCTAATATGCACCCAAAGGCTCTCTGGAAAATTTCCATTCCCCAAATGCTTGAAAGCAGCATCCATCCCATTACTCACATTCTTTCTGATTGTGTACTTGGAATTCAAGGCAGGCAAAGACTTCAAGCTGAAAGGAAGATGAGCTGAGGAAAGGCAAGAGTAATACGGGAGCTCTCAGCACAAAAAAAAAGTTTGCCCTTCATTGATAGAAAAGGAAAACAAGGACCTGCTGGAGCTTGAATTTTCTGTTTGAGATAAATGTCAGGAACCATGAAATTCTGTGTGACAAGAGAAAGAGGAAAAAGTGTTCTATGGGATGGGGTATGCTTTTTGGGGGAGGGATGCAGGGGGTGTCTCACCATTTGTGAAAATTGCCTTAGCCCATGGCAGGATGATTTAGAGGGAAAGACTCTGGATTTTGAATTGAGAGCTTTGGGGGGAGGAGCCTGGATCAATATGATACTGTCTATGTGATCATGATCAAGTCATTTAATCTTAAAAAAAACTTTCTGAGCAATTAGCAAATACTTTTAGAGACTGTCTTACTTTCCTAGCTTAAGACTAGTCAATATGGGGGGTGGGGTACAAAGGACAAAGCAAGGTCCCTGCAGTCAGTGAAATCCAGCAATATCCTGGACACTGTCATGGGTGATGAGGATACAAAGACTAAAGGGAAGCAGGCCCTGACCTACCGATTAGATTTTTGTTGAATTAATGAAATTCTGTTTTAGTTTGTAAAGTAAGAATGGAAAAAAAGCTTGGGCCTTGGAATCAAGACATGAATTCCTGTCAATCAATAAGTCAGTGAATGGACAAGTATTTATTAAACATTTGCTGTGTGCTCAGCAGTACTCTAGGTCCTGGGGAGACAAAGGGAGGCTCATCTCTTCCCAAGCCTGGAAGAATTTTCATTGAAGGATAGCACTGTGTGCTGTGAGTTTTTACTGTCTATGAGTCATCCTTTCTGATTGACTAAGAGGTCTCTAGTACATGCCCTGGAAAGGCGTAGTGACACTTTGGGGGAAGAAGTTTGAGATGTCTTAAGGGAGAAGCAAACAAGGACCTTTCATTGTAGGACAGGAGACCTGCATGGAGCCTCAAATATATAAGAAGGAGAGAACTCGACCATATTCCTTGAGTTCTAGTGCCTCCCACTTCAGAGCCTGCTGAAAGAAACTCATTTACCATATCTAGACCTGATTTCTCATCTGTAAAATAAAGAGATATAAATAAGATGGTGTTTAAGGCATTACACACTTTTGTCCCAGGTCTGACATTCCATGTTCCAAGGTTCATCTCAACTTTGAAATTCTTTGTTCTACTGCCCCTATCCCCGGTGGCACTGTATGTTCTAAAGTCCCTCCTTCTTCCTCTGACATTCTCAGTTCTAAGACCTTCTCTGTTTAAAGGTCCTTTCCATCTCTAAGACTGGATGATATGAAGTGAAATACGCATCCAAGAAAACATGATAATATAGATAGTATCTAAAATATGCCAACAACATAATTTCATTAGGGTCAGGGCTGCACAGTTCCCAAGACAGGCATACACTTAAGGCAAAGCATTAAAAGATACATGGGTGTCTTGGTTTTATGAAGTAAAATCATCACTCAACTCTTCAGTGTTCTTTGTGAACTCAGGTGGCTTGCAGCACAGTCTGCTACATCAAGTTTTCTCGAGATACATGCAACCCAAGTGGAAAGAAAAAAGCAGCTAGGTAACAAAGCTTCTAGAACCACACTGTTCCTCCAAAAAGAGGTCAATTCTCATTCAACTGCTGTCCATCTTGTTAACAGGGTTAGCTCTGAACCAGACAGAGGATCAATGGAGCACCAACCCAGAGACCCAGGTTTACTTGTTGGATAGAGATAGCTGAACAGCACTGGAGGGACTAGAGCCCTTATTACAGCTATAGGCAGCAATAGTTTCAACTCCCTTTTTCCTACAAATTGGTTTGATCTGCCTCCCTGACTAGTATAACTTAGAGGAGTTTAGAACAGGAAAATAATTTCTGAGAAATGGAATGTAAAACTTTATGTGCATTTATTATTATTAAAAAATGTACTAGAAGGGTTTACAATAGGAAAGAATCATGGGGTTAGTGGTGGGAGGGAAGCTTTTTTTAAGTGAAGAATGCATTGTAATTGAAATAATTTCTCTCTAATTTGCCTTTCTTACAAATTTGGATTTTCAAATACCAGGTTTGCAGAAAGCAAGCATCTACATTCAAGGTAAATGACTGTCTCTCATTCCCCATCCCTATCTTGTTCTCTGATAATTCCAAAGAATCACAGAATGTCAGAGCTGGAAGAGCCTTAAGTGCCCATCTAGGCCAATTCTATCATTTGACAAAGGAGAAAACCAGGGCCCAGGGATGGGTAGTGACTCACTCAAGGGTTGCTTCCCTTCCTGTCTTCTCTCAGACCTGGGCCCGTCAGTCATTCCTCTTTTTCATCTTTTCTCTCTTTATCTGGTCATTTAACTTACACCCCTTTCTACAGACAAGCTTAAATATTCTCTATACTAAAATACAATTGTTTTGATTCTGCCCTTCTCTCCAATTATTGTCTTATCTCTCCCTCCCTTTCACAGTGAAATGATTAGTGTGTCATCTCTATCCACCCCCTACACAATTTCCCTAGCATCTTCAACTCTGACACTGGACAAGTGAGTTCAATCCCACTGCTCTTCTGAACCTGCCCCTCCAGGTGCAACAAATCCAATGGTCTTGTCAGTCCTCATTCTCTCTCTCCTCTTTCTCTCCTCTCTCTCTCTCTCTCTC